>JAJEKV010000040.1:5977277-6265864 GCA_021234155.1 Isoetes taiwanensis
TTGTTATTACTTCGTTCAGTTACGTATTGCTCTCTCAAAAGTTGGTCAATTTTCACTAATAGTGGGTTAACATTGTCTTTTTATATGATCATTGTTGTTCTATATTGTTGTGAGTAGTCTTGCGTGCATTTCACATTTCGTCATTTACATTATTGATCAAGCTTTGTTGTTGTCTCCAGGAGTTGAGATCAGCCTTTTTGTATCAAAGCAATCTTAATACATTCTTGCAATTCGTCTCTGTATTAAAACAATCTTAATACTATTCATGCAATTCCATTACTTCTTAGTTTCATCGCACATTCCATTACTTCTTTTTGAACAGACAACCAGTCTTCTTTGTTTGTTATTTTTCTCTCTAACTTTCTCCATACCATGAAACCAATCCAACATAAAGCTGCCATGTAATGTATCACCGACCAAAAAAAAAATTGACATTACCACGCGGCATCAAAATGCAAAGATTGGAGAGTATCAGAGGTGATAATTATTAATCTAGCAGCGAGAACAAAGTCTGGTGAGGTATTCGGCATGACTTTTGGCCGTGCGCAGCCAAGTGCTTTAAGTGCTTTAGGAGTACTAGAGATGCTTCGGCGTTTTTGGTAGCATTACCATATTTACACACCCATGTGAAAACCTAAGAAAAGAAAAAATAGATCCAAATCTAATATATTCCAAATAGATCATGCTATCATAAAGCTGAAAGCTCCTTTCTTTAAAACCATTGTATTCCAAATATATTTTACTTGACATCAAAGTAAATTCTTACCAAGTCTCTTTGAAAGTAAAAATGAATACATATTTCAAGTTATTTACTTGAATCACGGATCAAGATGATCCATTACATAATATTAAGCAATTTGTAGTAGAATCCACTAACAAAGAGTAAGGGAAACCTGTTACCTGCATCCACAAAACCAGAACAAGCATTAGAATGGATTGGTCAAGAATGGGATAGCAGTGTCATAGGTTTCATAAAAGGTCATCCCTTGCATAACTAGCATTCCAATTGACAAAATGAAAGCAAGCAAAATTATAGATCCCTAGATTTAGCGGTTAAAAGAAGTCTGAATAAATTTTTATTTAACCGCACTTTTTCATATGATCATCTAGGAACCCTTCCTGTAGCTGATCCCTGCTTGCAGAATTAATCTGGTAAACACACATCTATTATTAACACATGTACCTTACATTATTACCCATATCGCTCTTGATCCATGTGTGTATTTAGAGTAAGCTAATACCATCTTATATGCTAGTGCATACTCTCCTAAGCAATACAATTCCTGAAACAATATCTCAGATCTGATTTTAGGCATTCTATGATGTCATACTTCATGCTTTCCTTCATGAGAATTCGGATCTAACATGTAATAAATTATAGACTGAATCGACGTGAATTTAAGACAAAACTGCCGCTAAGGCTAGGCATTCTGATTTTCATACTTATGGCTAGGTAAAGCTTTTTTTCCAAAAGATCTAATTTAGGCATTCTATTTTATCATACCTCTCATGCTTTCCTTCATAAAATCCAGATCTAGCAAGCATATAGGTTTAAGACTAGATCTACAATAATTATAACATTAAACCATCCTGCTATGGCTAGAGCATAAACCAATGTAATAGACAACTCTATTTTAAGCTTTAAAATCTGCACAAACATAGCCACATGGATAGATCTATTCCTAGAATAAATTTGCAATTATATCCTATCAAACCTTAGTGGGTAGCTCCCTTGCTCTCTTGATTTTTCTTTGATGTTAGCGGAATAGCGGGATCTTTTATTAGCACAACATCTTGATTGGCTCCATGCCCCTTTCTTGTGAGAGGTACCGCAATTCAACCTCTCTGCCTCCCAAATTTCCACTAGCACATACTCCAACATTGTTGATTCCATCTGCACCGGCATTGTCTTCCACAGTCTTTATTGAAACCAATACTACTGGGGGCTGCACACCAATCCTAATGGCGGGAAGCGAAGTGGAATATCTTTTTTGTGTTTACACTTTATCTCTTGCTTTTCTCTCTGCCAATCTCTTGCGTGGCTTAGCAAGATTAAAGGTCCCCTTTCTTCCTTACCATTTTAGAAGGCTTCACTCCTGCCTTCAAAATTTCCTTCTCTGTTGCGTAGCCACGTCCATCCTCGGCACTTTATAGTAATGTTTAGATGTATTTCCTAACAGGTGTGTTCTTAATGCGAAGCTATCATACCTTTTCCCTTTTCTGTTATGTGATCATCATCAACCAGTACCACATCTCTCACAGTGCATGGTACGCATCAAGTAGCCTCTTTGTATTCTCAGTGTAATTTTGCCCTAAGGCCCAACACAATATTCCACGAAGTGTTTTCATTTTTTGACTTTTCTACAACAAAATGCTATATTCATTTTTTTCTTTATTTGCCATGTATTTACATAGCATATCCCATAATACATCATTTTGCATTTACATCATGCTTCCTTTCCCAATAATCAAACTTCCAGCACAAATCTTATCAATGTTTTATTCTTTAGATCTATTCATAATAAAAACCACGCCTCCTACGTGATGAGACCATTATAATTTTATCCTCTCTAATTAAAGTGGTCTGGTGTGACAAGGAGAGTAGAGCCTTGCTTCACACGCCAAAGAACCCTACCACCTATACTTTAGCTAATTATATATTATGCTTTTCAATACTCGGCCATATGCTTCTATTGAATATAAGATACCGGAAATTCCTCCATTTCTAAGACATTCAAAACCAAACCTGCAATTTTGGTCTTATAGAAAACCATTTTGTTGAAAGCTTCAATCAGCCCACATATACTTATCCGCATTCCATGCTTAATTAGCATAGATATATTTTGACATAATTTGGGATATAATGACTCTGGATGCACCTTAAAAGTGCATGACTATCAGCTCTAATGAATGCAGTAACCACAAATGGCAATTTGCTCGCTTTGTCAAACCTTGTGATTTAAATATCACCGCTAGTCATTAACATGGTGATATTAAAATTGCATTTTGTACCTATTACTTGAGATCCACCATTTTCTCCCGCCGCCATACTCTGTTTCATCTTTAATTCCAAGATAATTCATATTTGTATATAGTGTGCTCCAGCTCCTTGATTAGAATTCCATGACTCTTCCACCATTGACAATATTCAAAGATTAGATCAATGTAGCGTCTGTATGCTGGAATCTGTATATATGGAGCTTGTTCTACCATGATAAAAGCTAATTTAAGTATAAATCTGAGTTCAAACCATGCAAATACAAGTTGCACCATGCGGGCTGCATACAAATCCATGGGTATACCTTTTACACATTTCCGAGATATCATTGCGGTTTGTAAATAGCGAGTTACATAAAAGCGGTATTCATTTCTTTAAATCGTCTTTTTTGTAATTAATTTCCAGCTAACATGCTCCTTGTCTATCAAGTTGCTTATTTATTACAATATTCTCATTTTGCTCTTAATCATCATGTATCAAAGCATATTTTTTCCTCAGCATGTGCTGCCACATCATGTCCACTATTTCATTTTGCATATTTCAACAATTCAACCGTCCCCATATAGGAATGTTCTCATAGCATTCATTATATCGGCTGAAAAACATTATGCACTTTTGTTTTGGGAGGTTTAATACCACATCATAAGATGAGTTAACCACCATCGGCATGCCTAATTCTTTTTGGTACTCCATATTCTATATCTTCTTTGTCATCTTGAAGCATATATTAGGCCGATTTACATTGACATTATTTTAGAATGCTCGTGACAATAGCAGCAATGTACATTGTATGGCGTGTTGTGAGCATTAGTCGATACATTATTCCCCCTTGTGAGCTTTAAAATGTAGCCATAAGATTATGGTAGATTATGGTTCTGGCCTTGCATGTCGCAATAAGAGTTAACAATATCCTTTCTACATCCAGCTTTTATACTTGTAGGATCTTGTTTGCTTTTCAAAGTCTTCACTTTCGATCTAGCCTTTGCCATTTCACTAATATATTTTGGACATATGAATGCAGCATTATTTCTAACACTTTATCCAATCTGCAGTATATAGATTCCTGTTTAGCAATTTACATTTCTCATGACATCTTTATCCAACCACAAAAATCTCTTAGTGGGAGCGGCATTTTTCAGTTCACAATCTCATTATAAGCCACATTTTAGGAGCATTATCTTTGATTTTTACGAATATACATCATCGATAAGGTCAAAGTTCCTTATTTACATTACCCACTGAAGAATTGTTTACACATTGCATCAAACTCCTCCATGAATGCTTGAATCTTTGAGACTATGTCCGAGGATGTGATTTAATTAGTATGAAAATGCAACTATGGATTTGGTGTTGTGTATAATCTCCAAGTTAGTGGTTTGAATATGACCAATGGAGTGATCAATAAATTTCTTCAAGTTTGGGTTGCTATCACGGGCATTTGTTAGCGGACCCATGCATAAATACAATGTATGGTTTGTACTCTGACATGTGATTTGGTTTATATATTTCCATGCAAAAGCGTATTTATCAACTAATTGATCCCTCTTTCTTGCAATACTTCATAGAAGACCATTATGAAAAAATCCTTTTTGATACTAAATGCATCCCAATATTTTTGATAGGAATGTCCTTATGCACAATCTTTTATCTCTGTCCATGTCAATAGTACACAAGGATTTGTACCTGTTCACATCTTTACAATGGTCCTAGTCTTCATTTCCTCGACCCTCACAGTAAACACCATCAATCCCGAGGGATTTAAAGTTTATACAATTCATATGAAAATTAAAAAAGATATATTCTGATTTTTGGCCAAATGGCATATATGACAAAATGTATACTCCGAGTTTATGTAATTTCTGTAGCACAAAGGGTAAACTGATAGAACTTCCCTTGGCTAGATATCAAAAAAACTTTTTTTTATTGAGAGTCTGGAACATACTCAATCTTAAATTACCATCATCAGAGAGATTACTTCATTTCCCCTTTTAGTGATTGAAAAATCTTCCCATATTCTTAGCATTTACGTCCTTTGAAGTAAACTGCCCTTTTCCGTCATCATTTTTGGATCAGTGATCCTAGGAGGAATCTAAAGTAATCATTTTCAGTTTCACTTGAGTTGCTTGGATTTTTGGTATTTCTTATCCCAAAACTCAACTCTTCGAGAAATTCTTGGATTTGAGGAAAACTGAGATGCGACCATCTTTTTCTGCAATGTCAGCCATCTTGTTATTCCATAGAGAACTTTTCAGATTCTTATCTGGATAGTTAGCAAGGATAAGGCCATGTTGATCAGATTATGCACAAGCCTCAAGATAAGATACATATGCAATAGCGGCATCCCTCATTTCCTTGTTGGGCATTTTAGAAATGAGAGTAACCATTTTGACATGGGGATGATCCCGGGTATAACGTTTCCATATGGTTGATCATAAACCAAATGCCTTGATCAAACCATAATACCACATTTGCATTCCTCGTCCTTGTTCTTCTTGTAATTATACTTATTCTTCTCACATAGGCATTTAAAAAATAAAGAACTGTCGTCCTCAAATTCTTTGAGGTAATAATCATCCTAGTAATGTTTAGAGATACCATATGTTGCTTTTTGACCAATTTCTATTGGAGCATTAACAATACATTTTTGCTCAAGAAATCCATTCTAAAAGGCAAATTTACCTCAAGGTTCTCAAAAGGTTTTTCAGTTTCAATGCGGAATATACTTGGCCCATATCTCTTCTTTAGAAATACCTGCTAAAACAGCAAGTGTCATGTCTGTGTGTGGTGCCATTACAAATTCTGACTCTTCCATATGGCGTAGTGCGTGCAGAACAGCATAGCATTCCTCTTGTTTGCTCAATAATTCTCTTTGGGAAACAAGTGGAATTTGATAGTTATGGGATACGGAACTTTGTCATTTTCAAATTTTCAGCCAAGTCATTTTGTGAGACCATATCCTCTTTTTGTAACCAATGCTTAACATGTCCTCATCTGTGAGATTTCTATTCCAGGAAAAGAGGCAGTCTGCCATATGCTTTTCTTACTTGATTTTGGTTTGTTGGAGTCCTCATCTTTACCAAGGTAAGTGGCTTTATATTGTTGGCCTTTTCAATGCCATGATGCTACCACCATAAACTTCTTTGCTGCTTCATCTTCAAGGCATGTTCTCTGATATAAGATATCACTCATCTTGCTATATGTATCGGCAAGAATATCCCTACATTTGGAGAATTCAAAGGATTTTCTTTTTCATCTTATACGGAATGTTACCAAACCATCCACTAAAAAGCCCAAATAAGATCTTTTGGTGAGAGTCTCTTATCAAGCAAGGTTAACTTCCTTGAATGTTATGTATGAGAATACCGTCCTTACTTCCTAATCGCGACCAATAATTGTTTGTCTTGCCAGTTGGAATTTCTTGATCACACTTTGTCATATTCAAGCTGGACTAGCTCCTTTATCAATGATTATAAACGTCGGATCATCAGCTGAGGTATATTATCCTATGAAACAAATGCCCCACTTTAGTCAATAATATAATGTAATCATAATAAGCGTGCACGAGACATCCCATTATCATGATCATGGTTGCTAGTAAAACTAACAAACTGAAATAAGTTAAAAAAAACCTTTAAATCACCATCCATGAGACTTTTATCTAATAAAAACAACACAAGGAAGAAATTAGACCAATTAGCAGCCTGACGCAACCAGGGGTACCATTATAGTCAGGCCATGACGGAATAATAATTTATACCAAATGTACATGTGAAAACCTAAGAGAGAAAAAATAGATCCATTCAATATGTTCCAAATAGATCGAAAATGCTATCATAAGTGAAAGCTCCTTTCTTTAAAACCATTGTATTCCAAATATATTTTACTGACATCAAAGTAGAGATTCTTACCAAATGCTGGCTGAGAAAGTAAAATGAATACATATTTCAAGTTAAGCTACTTGAATCACGGATCAAGATGATCCATGCATAATATTTAAACAATTTGTAGTAGAATCCACTAACAAAGTAAGAAACACATTACTGCATCCACAAAGCGGAACAAGCATTAGAATGGTTGGTCAAGAATGGGATAGCAGGTGTCATAGGTTTTCCTTAAGGTCATCCCCTTCACCTTGCTAGCATTCAATTGACAAATAGAAAGCAAAGCAAAATTATGAGTCCTAGATTTAGCGGTTAAAGAAGTCACAGTAAATTTTGTTAACCACTTTTCATATGATCATCCTAGGAACCCTTCTGTAAGCTGATCCCTGCTTGCAGAATTAATCTCAGTAAACTTTACATCTATTATTAACACATGTGTACCTTACATTGTACCCATATCGCTCTTGATCCATGTGTATTTACTTGTTAAGCTAACATGCCATCTTATGCTAGTGCATACTCTCTAAGCAATACAATTCACAGCGAAACAATATCTCAGATCTGATTTTAGGCATTCTATGATGTCATACTTCATGCTTTCCTTCATAAAATTCAGATCTAACATGTAAATAAATTATAGACTAGATGACATTGAATTTAAAGACAAAAGCTGCCCAGCTAAGGCTAGGCATTCGATTTTCATACTTATGGCTAGAGTAAAGCTTTTTCCGGATCTAATTTAGGCATTCTATTTTATCCATACCTCATGCTTTCCTTCATAAAATCCAGATCTAGCAAGCATATAGGTTTAAGACTAGATCTACAATAATTATAACATTAAACCATCACATATGGCTAGGCATAAGCAATATGATAGACAACTCTATTTTAAGCTTTAAAATCTGCACAAACATAGCCACATGGATAGATCTATTCCTAGAATAAATTTGCAATTATATCCTATCAAACCTTGAGTGGAGGCTCCTTGCTCTCTTGATTTTCTTTGATGTTAGCGAGAATGCTTGAGGATCTTTTATTAGCACAACATCTTGATTGGCTCCATGCTTATTTGGCTGGCGGTACACCAATTCCAGCCTCTCTTGCCTCCAGTTTCCACTAGCATGCTCAACATTGTTATTCCCATACACTTTCCAGCATTGTCTTCCATGATCGGTAGCTCCAATACTCTGAGGCTGCACACCAATCCTAATGCGTGAGAAAACCTGAGGGAATTGGAATATCTTTTGTGTTGCTGCTTATCTACGCTTTTCTCCTCTTGCCAATCTACTTGCGTGTGGCAAGATTAAGGTCCCCCTTTCTTCCCTTACACCATTTTTAGAGCGGGGGCTTCACTCCTGCCTTCAAATTTCCTTCTCTGACTGCATGCTTCTGTCCATCCTCGGCACTTTATAGTAATGTTTAGATGTGTTCCTAACACGTGTGTTCTTGTCACAGAAGCTATCATACCTTTTTCCCTTGCCATTTATGTAGTCATGTGAAGCCAATGCCACATCTCACAGTGTGGCAATTTGCATCCGCGATAAGCCCCTCTTTGTATTCTCAGGGTAATTTTGCCCTAAGACCCACATCTTCGAGAAAATTAATTTTTTCATTTTGACTTTCCTACAACCATGCTATATTCATTTTTCTTATTACTTCATGTATTTACATTAGCATGTCCCATAATACATCATTTTGCATTTTACATCATGCTTCCTTTCCCAATAATCAAACTTCCAGCACAAATCTTATCCAATGTTTTATTCTTTAGATCTATTCATAATAAAAAACATGTTTTCCTCGGGATCCTCTTCCTCCTCTTTGGTGAACTACGAATGATAAAAGCGACCAATTTAGTAACTCTCATTAACATATTGTCTTCCTTACATATCCGTGAATACAACATCAAATTAAGAGGAATCAAAAAGATATAAAAGGAACTTACTTAATAAAGTCATTTTTTTCAGAAGACATGCGGGGAAGGATTGTAGCCAAAACCAGTAAGTAGCAAAGGCGTAACCACAGTTTATGATTGAGAACCAAGCGGATCTCAAATGATGAAGGAAAAGAGTACTTACGATACTTTTTCTCGGCGGATCAGCCTTCTTCAAAATCTCAAGCGAACATAAGCGTTGCATTCTACAAAGCGAATTGTACTTGCCATTGCCGCTGCAAGCATTTTATAGCCAAAACTTGCATAAGGTCTTTCTCCCAGCGAGCCATATTTTTGAAATAGACATGTTCCATGCCATTCCGACATTAAAAACTGGCTAAAATAAGTGCGATAAATATTTGAGCATTTTTCCATGAACCAATCTACATGTCTAAATGGCGGGTGTCCCTCTTGCAACTCTGCATACCATGTGACCTCTCTTGCAGCGCTTTAGAACTAACTAACGGCTCATATATGTCGGAAGTGGTGAAAGACAACAAAACTAATGGTCCAATTTTGCTGGTGCCATGCGAGGAAATGGGCTACCCGGTGAAAAGCGTCTTTGTTATGTTCTTCTTGCCGTTGCCACAAAGGCTCTAGCATTATCTCACATGTATCGCATACAATCTGCTTGGCATGTAATCCTGAACATGAAATAGCCACAAAGAAAACACAAAGGGTAGTATCACGAGATCAAGAAGGAAACATAGTTACCACGGCCGCAAATGGCGATAGTTGCATGGCAATCTGCCATCTAGAACTGACCAACAATTTGATTCTTGTGCAGTAGCGGAATAGGGAAATAGGTATACGATCCTTAAACTTCCATGATCCGAGTGAATCCAAGCTCCAATCACGGTCATGAGGTCGGTCACGAGGTACGAACTGCGTAAACTCAAACGCAGCGGTGAATGAAAGCGAAAATCAGCGTCACAAAATACAAAAGAATAAAAGTAGGAAAATCAACGTCCCAAAGATTATCCCAAAACTCCTTTATTACTATATATAGATACCATAGGTCTTTGGGTTGGATCAATCCTAATTTGAATGAAATTGAGATCATCTAGATGCATCAAAGGAAAAGTTTTTTCACAAATTTCCTACCATAATTGGTCATGTTTTGATCTTTTAGGGGAAAGGAGTAAAGGAAAAGAAGAAGAAAGGAGAAAAAGGGAGGAGGAAAGAGAACATGAGAAAGGACCACAAAGGCATGGGGAAAGGAAAAAAAGAGAAAAGGATAGGGATAAGAGAAGAAAAATGCACATAGGAAAAAGGAAGAGAAAGGAAAAAGAAAAATCAAAGGACCGGGAAAAGAAATCGAGAAAAGGGGCACAAGAAAAAGGGGAAGAGGTAAAAAGAGGAAATGGTGTAGGAAAAAGGGAAAGAGTTATGGAAAGGGTGAAGAATGGAAAAATGAAGGAAAAAAATGGCATAGGAAAGGGAAAGGGGGAAAGAGCATGGGAAAAAGCGAGGAAAAAGAAGCGGTGGGAAGAAAAAAAGGGAAGAAAAAAATGGCATGGAAAGGAGGGAGAGGGAAGGAGAAGGGAAAAATTGCACGAAGCGAGGAAAAGGTAAAAGGTTGGGAAAGTAGGAAAAGAGGCGGTAAAGGGGGAACAAGAAAAGGATGAGGAAATACGGATGTTTGAAATCTTTAGCAGCAAGAGAGAAGGAATGGTCGTATTGGAAGGCAGATCGATGATACAAAAGTATGCAGCTTGAGTTCTTCCATCAACCATGCCAGGCCTCCTCCACTTTGCAAAGATGGGTTCAAGCTCAGGCACTCTTCGAACTGTTCTTGACCCTAAAAGAATGGGGTTTATAGAACCCTGATTGTGGCCCGAGAAAAAGAGCCAACAAGAACCAAATGACCCTTTTCTTTATCACCCTAAGCGTGCTTATACCTACATATAATTTCCTTCCATTTCATTTCTAAATGTATGTAAGTGTTCTCATTGCCTTTTCTTCGTCATTGCCTTTCTTGATTCATGGTGGAAAAAAATTGGGAATAGAAGTGTTGAATTAATGAAATGCTATTTAGAATGTTCAATGTAGATATTCTAACTAATATTTCAATCAGATATTATAACATCTAGATACATTCTGAGATTATACTGAATATATTCTTCTAGTTATACTGAATGGTTCTTATTAAGCTCATATTAGCACTCATGTTGGCGGCTTAGAGGTTTCAATACAACTCTCTTTTGCTCATAACTGAGTTCGATTGTCAGATTCAGGTGTTCTTGGGCTCATTGCCGATTGTATGATTTGTATGGTGTTTCCTCTGTTTTAGTCCAGCGAATCCATCGGCGGTCCTACGGCCCCTCTTTTTGGCGGTGCTAGGTTTTTGTGGTTTTCTTTTGGCCATATACGTATGCAGTGTGATTTTGGGTGTGTTTGGGCTTGTTGGAAAGCTCTTTACTGACACTCCATCGATGGTGCTTAAACTTTTTAGAGATTAGCTGTTGCAGGAAGAGCCGGTTCAGCTCTGAAACTTGACCCTCTGAAACTTTTCCAGGCGAGCGAGCGACTTCGGATAAAGTTTTACGTATCATTTTTGAATCAAGGCAATGACCAGATTACGGTAGCTTAGGAATTGCTTATATATTTTGATTTCAAGACGTGCATTTTAGTAGAGACATTTTTAAGCATGTTAGTCCTCTAATTTGCTCTCTACTTTTCTCTGGCTTTGAGATTTCTTTAGCTCTTAAGTTTATCAAAAGAGAGGCAAATGCATTTTGAATAAAAGTGGATTTGGAATAGGATTCTGGAGACGAGAGAGGCTGACCTCACGCATCATACACGAGGATAGCGAGGGGCTGGACACATCAACTAGTAATCGGACCACTATAAACTCCGCCATAGAATAACAACCAGCATGAAAAGTTTTAATGCATATGTATATAAGTGTGGTATTTGTAGTAAAGGGATCACATTCTGATTTGGGGTCTAACCCGTCGTAGAGCGGGGATAACGGGGAGCACGACCACTCAGTTCGAATCATAAAATGGCCCGAAGGGGAGAGCCTAAAAGGCTTTAATAAATAATAGCTTACAAGTGCTCTTACATCAAGTGCTTGAGGATGTATTCTTCGATTATGTGAGAACATCCATAGAATAATCAAAACCATGTTTGGGACTCTACAAAGTTTGCCAAGCTGCGGAATGTCAACAAAGTGGAGCGAAGAATAGTACAATCGAATTATCTTATGAGCCTTCAAAAACTTCGAAGATGAGGGCGTTCATCTAATCAAGGTTTTTCATTTGAGATTGAATATCTAGCAACACACAAAACAAAGGGAAGGGGTGATACCATTATACGCATAATCACGGATGATTGATCTTTTCATTCTTTTATCATCATTAGGTATAAATATAGATTGGATGTTGTAAGCTATGAAATTGAATGGTTTCTTTGCATAAGGCATCAGTTCTATCAACATAGGATATGCATACTATGTATGAAATTAGGAAGTTTCTTTAAGATACTTTACACACTAATATAAATCTGAACTAATAAGCGTGACTACATAAAATTTGGAGAATTGTGTGTACATAGTGTAGTTAGAATATTTCAAGATGCTTTATAAACACGGACCTTTGGACCGCGTGATGTTATGATGACAGTAATTACTACATAGCTCGGATTGGAGCTCTAATCAGTACTAATCAGTTTAGTTTAGGGTTTTTTGCGGCACTTAACAATATTAGGCGTGGGAAAAATCCAAAATCTGAATGTGAGGAAAACGGATCTGATAATAATACTGTACATCAATTGAGCCCATTACTATGCAAGGTTTTTCCTCCGAAAACCCTTGGTGAGGAGTTTTTAACCCACAGTAGTAATGCGTCACTAATGTAGTAGGTCATAGAGCAGAGAGAAAGAGGGTTTGTAATATGAATGCATACAAAAGCGGCTCATAAACCCACACAGTGTTCAGTTAAAGCTGATTGATAACGGCATCACTGCTGCGACCCGCGAAGCAGTAAAGCGGGATGCCAGTAATAATAGAAAAAGTCAGCCGAGAAAAGGCTACATCATAACATTGATGTGCTTTAGTAAGCGCCCATCAGAGGAGCTATTACATGCTACATATAGATCCCACCAGACCCGCGGGTCTATCTATCTATCTATCTATCTATTCATATTTGTTAAACAAAACAAGAGGAATTTACATACTACAAAATGATGAATTGTTAACTAACTTTAGTTAGAAAGCTTGCTACAATATATCCAGGACAAAGCAAGTCATTTTATCCATTGTTTTAAGACACATTTTGTTTTTAAGTGTGAATATAAAACCTCGAGAGAAGAAGAAGAAGATTTGAACCTAAGTTTTTTTTGTCCTTTCATTTATTTTTGTTTTAAGATTAGAAAGCCAAACTTCCTTTTATTAATAAAGGCTTTGTCAAATCAACGATACCCTCCTTGCCTAAATCTTAACCATTTTATACATATCTTTTGCTCTCAAAAGAAAGAGCCAAAAGCTCAATTGTGACATGCTTGTGTGTCCATGCTGAATTAACATTTTTGTTTATGTTCTTTTCCCATTCTTCCCACATGGAACTTAAGGGCTTTGAATATTTGCATAACCCACTAAACTTTCACATAATTTCTCGGCCTAAGAAGAATCCATTTTGAACTCCCTTAGTCCATTGTGCGAAGAGTTCATCTAAACCCGCAGTTACCTTGCATAAACATTATAAAATAAGTAATTTGATTTACCTGCAAAATAGGGCAGCCACAACTCGCATTTATATAAAGAAAGAGCAGCGGAAGGAGGTAAGGCTAAAGAAAAATCCCAAGGAAAGAATAACAATGAAACATAAGTCATACAACCTAACCTTCAATTGAAGGAAATCCTACACATTACCTGATTCACAGGTTTGTTGCATGGATAGATATTGAATTGGCATGTTTTGTTTAACAGCCATCTCCATGTCTATCCATGCAACATATATAGAGCTTATGTAAATGATAAGCTAGTAAGGCATATATAGGTTTGAGATTTAGGCACATGTTTACGTCTTTTTGTTGCTAGATATTTATAAACATTGTTCTCTAGACTTTTAGAGTGAAAGTGTGCTTGCGTTGCAGGTAACCATTTTGTATATATAGGTTAATATAGAGATTGTAGAAAGCTTCTTAATGTAGATGAATGGATTTACAATTCATCACATTGCGATATCTTGTTTCTTACTTCATTGTATATTGTTATATGTCTCTCTAATTTGTTGATCAATGTCCAACCCTTGAAAGCGTGTAATCTGTTTTATAGTTACGTTGTAGTTGCCTCACTTAGAAGCATATAGCAGATGTGAAATTGAAAGCAAGAACAAAAATATGTCTCTTTGCAAAAATATTCCCACGAAGCCATTCCTAGGATGGGTCCTATGATAGGCATATACTGGCCGATGTTAAATAATCCTATGAGAATCAAGGGCTGAAAGAAAAATAACCGTCAATGGAGTGAGGATGCCATGGGCAAGAGCTGGAGCTCGAGAATTACGCCGAAAGAAACAACGGTCGACCAATGGGAACCCGTCCGGCGGAATGACCATGGCGGGAAAAAACAACCGATTAGTCGCGCGCCAGACTCTGACCCGCGTAGAAAACAATAAATATGATCACCGAACAACCTTGGTAGCCATGCCGAGAAAACATGAATAAGCCAGATATTATTTCGAAAGGCTACAAGCCACACCGAGAGAAAACATAAGAATGAATAGAAATAAAATACTAGTGCCATGCGAAAGAAGTAAACCAATAAGTAATACCTCAAAAGGCTCTGAGCCACCGAGGAAATAAAGAATGTAAATTTAAAGAACATGGAAAAAGAAATACTTGAACATGATCAAATGAAAAAACCATGTCGAGGGGAGGAGGGGTGAGAAAGCGATAGGATAGAAGAAGGAGAAATCTAGCTCAAGAGCCCGAGTTCACCACGGAAGACCGGTATAAACCTAATTGAGTGTGTGGAGGGGTTTTTTTCTTGATGTTTTAGATGTCATTATACTAGGGTTTAAATCCCACACATCACGAGGCATTCTAATTTGTATTTTCTCTCCTGTGGAAGAGGTGTTTTCCAACACTTTTATATGCATTATATAGGGGGTTTCTTCTCACCTTAAGCCGCCTTGAGATGGCATATGCTCATGTGATAAGGTGAATCCCGAACTCAAGAAACGCCGATGATAGAACAATGAAGAACAGATAAATAGGAGGAGTGACAAAGAGGCGTCCCCATCAGGAATGTCGGTTCTATTGCTGTCACAATAGAGACACGTGGCATTTCTAGGATGGAGTCCTATAATCATATCTTGGCCGATAGAAGAGGAACAAACTCAAAACTACTCAGCATAGGCTGAAAGGAAGAGAAGCTAGGAGAAATATAGTATAAAGAAAGAGAAACGAGTCTACAAAGTCCTTTGAAGAATGCATAGATAAGAGGTGGCGGCAATGAGTAAAAACAAAGGAAGGAAGAAACTAGGAAAAAATGGAGGAAAAGGAGATAAAAGAGAGGCAGAGACAAAGGAACAATGAAAGAAAGCGAGAAAAAAGAGCAGAAATAATGCGGAATGCAAACAATGGAATAAATAAAAATGAAGGAGAAACACGATGGAGGAATACTTATGAGAGATGAAGCGGGAACATAAGAATAGAAAAGAACAATGGAAAAATCATTAAGAGATAGTGAAGGAACATGGGATAACACAGAATGAGCCACGAACATGATGTCATCATCAAAAATGCGATCTCAAATGACTAATGTCCAAATTACACTAACAAAAGATACTATAAAAACAAACTATCTAATAGAAAAGAGCAAGAAGACAAAAGAACCAAAAGAAAAGGAACCAATGTGACTAATATAGTAATAATGTCACTAGAGTTAAGCGAAACAATAAGCGAAGAAAATAAATTAAAACAATGCAAACACAACCAAAAAAGAGAAATGATATCAAAATGGAGCTCTGAGATAATGAGTGTATACCAAATGGAGTGCAACAAACCCATAATGTAGAAAATAGCGATTGAAAATGTGGAATAAAGAAAGGGAGGCAATCACGAACCTTAAAACAAACACCCAAGTGACCCAATATAAAACACCTAGAAACAAACAAATCGTGATGGGCAGGAACAAATGGAAAAAAAGGCACCAAATCTTTGGGAAAAAGGAAAATATGGAAAGAGATGAGCAAAGAAGGAGGAAAAGCACATTTAGATAATGAAGCAATGGCAAATGGGCCAGTTAGAATAGCAAAAACATGTCCAAGGAAATACATAATAAGCGGAATGATGAAGTATCAAGAGAAAGCGAACCCTAGAGCAAAGGACTAAAAATAAAAAGAAAAGAAATATAGCCACTGGCGTCACCCTATTCAAGTCTAACATGTACCAATCCACAAAAGACAAAAGATGAACAATTCGCGGACATCAAAATCAAGCACACTCAACAAAGAAAAAATGCAAAAGAGCAGTCAACTAATCATCAAGAGTGCAGTGGAAAAAAGAGCATGACTGGTTCAGAACTAAGAAAAATAGAGACAAATAGTTAAAAGCGGGCAAACCTACAACCAAGCGAGAAGATAATGGATAAAAGCTATAAATGAGCGAGAATACACCAAGCGAAAACACACAACTAAATTGATAGGCGAAGACACAACAAAGGAAATTAACAAGATGTTATGATCAAAAGGCATGATGAAAGTGCAAAAGAGCAATGCGGCCCAGCGGAATCCGCGGAAGTGCCAAAGGGCAAATGGAACTAACTAACATAGGAGCAAAACAAAATACAATGCGAGGCCAATGAACTCATGCTTGTGACCAAAAAGGAAAGGTAATAACAAGACTCAATGGAGAAAGCTGGCGGGAAACTAAGGCAGGCAGAGAGATCACGACTATGACGACCGAGGTACAATAAAGTAATACTGGAGTAATGGGACTACTCACACTCGAATAGTGAGTATGGAACAACAACGAGCAATGGAGCAAATGGAAATAAAAAGAGAATAAAATAGTAGAAGAAATAAAGTAAGTAGTTAGGATGAGAAGGCGAAGTAAAGACACCTTCAAGTCATAGAAAAGAGGAGAAACCAACCATAAGTCGCAGCTAAAAATTGATGACAACTTGTGAGAGTGCCATGAAAATAGACAAACTTAGGTGCAATACTAATGCTCAAACAATGTAACACGAAACCATATAAACAGACCACAAAAAAGAATCTAAGGAGAAAAAGTCAATGGAGGATGGGGAGCGGATCATGAATAGAGGAACCGAGCATATGGATATGAGAACAAATGGTGTAAATAGAATAGAATAGAATAAATTTTTTAACTAACAAAGCATAAGAAAAGAAGAAGGCGAACATGTCCAGGCGACCAAGAATAGAAAAGACACAGTGAGGAGTAAAGCGAGAACAAAAGAGCCGATCCAAGAATAAAAGGAGCAATGACAACCTTAGACCAAAGCTACGTGGGAAAGTAAATGGAATAACTTCGGGACAAAAGAATATGGCGGCTAAGAAAGAAGAGGATAATGAAACAAAAGACTAGAAAAATGAGAATATATAAGTTAATGGGACAAATAGCAAAGTTAAAAAGCTAATAAAAGAAAAAGCAAACAAATGGGGGCGAGAAGCCATTAGGAATGGATCATACCTGCAAAATATACTTGAATTTAGGCGGCAATACAAAGAATCCACACAACACAAAGGAAAAGGGGCAATCAAAGGTGGAAACCATAACCAAAAAGGAAAAATGGGGTAAGCGAGGCAATGGCACTAGAAGCATGGAATGTCACCGATGCGTGGAAAAATTTGAATAATGAAGCAAGAACCATCTGAGAACATGAGAAGGCGATGGAAAACATGCGGTAAAAGAAATAGTGCAAGCATAGAATACCAAATGAACTAAAAGAAATGCAAAAAATAGAGAAAAAATCAACTCTAATGAAAACAAAAGGGAACCATGTAATGCGTAAACATATCAGCAATTATGGAGACCCATAACTTAGTGAACACCAGTATATACAATAAATCCCATCTCCATAAGAACCTGGCTTAGGTACCACCTTCTAAAAGGCATAATAAGATTAGATAGCGGTCCAACACAATAAATTCAACAATATGGGAAGCATGAAAGCGAACACATCCTTGCTTAACATTAATAAACCCGAAAATGTTTGGAAGAAAAAATACATCCCTAGGCAAAATTCCACCGGATAAAACATTTAAACGTGAAAAACATAAAACCACGAACCTTGCTGAGGTGGGATCCAAACTACGGACCACGAAACTAGAAAGAGAGACCCACATCCATGAACCACAATATCACATGTGACTAGAGATCGAAACCCCCAAAATGCAGCTACGACAATAGACAAAACTCAAAGATGCATGCATTATTCATGTCAACAATGTAACTATGATGTCATAGACCTACATGATCCTCAAAATACAAGTCAACCAACAAATCAGCATGGGATGTAATGTTTCTCAACATAGGAGAAAAAGCAACACACTTATGCATCAAAATAAATGTGGGGAATGACTAAAATTCCAAAAGACAACCAAATAGTAGCACAAACAAAAACAATAGCACAAACAAAACAACATCATGTGTGATATTGCCTTAGAAACAACCCGAGATATAAGAACAATGGTTAATGCTACGGGGAATAACATATAGAAAGCGGCTCTAGGAAACCGCATTATAACAATAATCTAATTAGCACGAGAAAGTACAAGGAAAAACCCTTTGACATACGGAGAACCCCCATAGAGAAGAACTTATGAAGCAAGAAAAATAACATGCTAGGCACGCGTAACAATAATAAAATCACTAGAAAACAAAAAGGAACTTTGCAACAATGTATGCCAATGGGCGGGGTCCAAAAGATGCAAATGACAACTAAGGACATGCACGGGCAGACAAGATCTACTTCACAACATAAAATGACAAAAAACCGTTAAAACAAAAGCGAGATACAACCCCAAGCGGATATGCATATTTCAACTCTAACATAAACCATCGACCAAGGAAAAAGATGACCCAAGTAGAATGTGAAGCACAAAAAACCCATGAAGACAATGTAAGCTGGCGAGGAGAAACAAGGTACCACTGCCTCCTTGCCAGCTACCTAATGCGAAATGCCAAACCGGAAAAGGGCCACAACCAAACAATATAGAATAGAATAGAGAATAGAATAGAATAGGTTTTTAAGCGTCCTCGGAGACCAATTGGCCTATGGGACCCAAACAAGAAAGAGCAGCAAGCATATTACTGACAGGATTAAAAACCCCGCTTGAAGGGTTTGAGGAAAAAACCTTAGCGGTATAGGCATTCCCTAGAGGAACATAGGGCGACTTAACCATGGACAAAATGAAGAACCAAACTGAGGAACCTAGCGTAGCGAGGAGAAAAAGAAAATGCATGTCCAACTTGACGGTCGCGAAATCTTGCAAGCGAACACGGAAGCTTGGAAGCGAGGCGGCATATATGACAAATGCACGAAGATCATGCTGGAAATATACCGGATTAAAATACTTGAGTACAAAGCATACAAATTGTGTGACCCATGTACCCATATAACCATGCCTTACCCGAACTCCGCACTTGCAACACATTAATTTCCCAAAAGCGCCATGCACTTAACAACAATTGCATATAATACCAAGTAAATTTCAAAAAACAATGATGAGTAAGATAAGGGTTATAAGGAATAAAAGGAATAATCTGAATGGCAAAGGATCATGGAACCTATCAAAACCAAAAATTTGAAAAACCTTTAGATTTCTCTGAAACAAAATCTGAGAAAGAGGGAAAAGGTAAGGGGAGGGCCATCAGCGAGATGCAGAATTTAGGCGGGGCAGAAAGCTGCGAGGTTGTGCCTAATTGAACCAGCAAGGCAAGCGGGCGGTATCACGTAACCTTACCACGTCAGCCAATTACCCACATCAAAGGATCAAAGCGGTGATAGATCACGGTAAGCGGTGGCCGAGAGAGAAAAAGATCACAGGCAAAAAGCGATAGAAAAGAAGATAAAGGCGGTAGGAGGATAAGGGGTTGAGGCACGAGAATAAACTTGATCCTACAAATTCATCCCGGAGAAAGCGGCATGGGATTCCCGGCATTTGCCCGGTCATTAAAAACACACACTACAGCGGGATAGGTTGTTTCACGTCAAGTATAAGCGTCAAAAACTTGGCTAAATGTCTTTTCAAGACCCACAAATTGACAAAAGTTAATAAGCTATAAATGCCATTGGTTTTGATGTCACCAGGCATCACTTATTGTGTCATTTATTGCGTCATGCCGGCTATGATGCAAGCATGGCCTTGTAGTAGTATTAGTGGCTATTTTACGCCATTTGAACCAAGTTTATGTCAAAATTGTTGTATAATTGCATCTTGCATTACACATCACATTAAGCGTCGACTATAATTCGAGATTTGGTGCATTTCCATGCCATATCACATGCATCCATAAATAGACAACTCTTACGTGACAATTTGTGACACTTTTTTTATATAGTTGCATGCTAGTTTGCTACAATGTTGTATGGATTTGATGACCTTTTTGCAACAAAATAATGATAATATGTATGACAACTTAGAGTGACAATTGTGGCCTTCTATTATATACACTTCTATACTCGTTGTGTTAATTCTATGACCACTTTGTAACAAAATAATGGCAATACACATATGCGTTTGTGACATAGCAAACTAATTATTTATGTTACATCGTCAATGGTGTAACAACTATTTACATAATTAAAAAAGAGATTGTTGCGTCAATTTAAGTAATAGTTTATATGTCTATATTATTATTAAATTGACGACTTAGTTTTATGTCTATCAATATTATTATGCAAGTAGCTTGATTTATTTCTCTTGGATGACAAGTTTACAATTTGTTCTTTGTCAATCTATGTTTTATATGCATTTTTAGCCAATATTCTAATGTGAGTTGAAGTAGAATAATACTTAGTTTTCATCAGCAATAAAGTTGCATCTAACCAAGATAACTAGGCAGAAGCCATTGCATTAAACTTAATAAATAGCTAACAAGTCATTGAAATGTTAATACCAAAGTATAGCCACTAAATGAGATACTAAAATTTGGTAAATATTGAAGTTAACGCAGTCGCCGGACCTCAAAGTAAAACTAGCTTCAATTGATCATTACGCATTATCTTAGGAAGAGGACTTTTCTCCGCG
The DNA here is from genome assembly GCA_021234155.1 of Isoetes taiwanensis. Taxonomy (NCBI): domain Eukaryota; kingdom Viridiplantae; phylum Streptophyta; class Lycopodiopsida; order Isoetales; family Isoetaceae; genus Isoetes; species Isoetes taiwanensis. Next base: position 5,998,314 of record JAJEKV010000040.1, read on the forward strand.
TCCAAGAGTTTCGATCTATATTTATCCTGATAACAAGTATATGTGGTCAAATAGTTTATAAATTACACTATAAATTCTATGTATAAAACATGCACTTCTCTCAAAACATTTGAATATAACCATGAATCCTTAACTAATGTGAATCCTTAACTAATGGTTTATGGTTCATCCTTTAGAACATGAAATTAGAAAATAATTGTTACAATAAGTTACTCACCATTTCTTCTTCTTCTATGGCTAGAAGTCACAGGTAAATAGGCTCTTGCTTTGGAAGTTGACTTCATTTCTCTTCAACATGTTGTATGCGATGTGTGTTGAATTGATTGTTAACAACTTAATAGTGATTGTTTTATTCTTGCTTTAAATGAGCGGAATATTTGTACACTAGTGGAGTGGTGTTTTATAAGGTTTGTGATCCTACTACCTTCACATTTGTATTATATAATGGCATCTAGCGTTAAATTGCAGCCACAAATCATGATGTTATATTGAGTCCTCGAATTGTGAATCATTGAATGGAGAACCATCAACTTCAAACAATACTTTCATTGGTAGGGACGTGATACATGAGACTATTACAAATTATTTTTCAGGTTGGTCAACAACCCGGAGAAGATGGTAATGGGTGGAAGTGCGAGTCGACAATCCATTTAGGGATAAAGAGCGGTTTTCTACCGCGATGAAGCTGCTACATGTATCCAAATGCTGCAGCGTGTCTCGTCTTGCGACATGTTTGCCTTATTTTGAACCTTCAACATAAAGTTGGTTGGAGCAACAATGGCGTCTACGAGCTTTTGGTATGTACATACGGCTTTCACAATTTATTGTTTCTATGCACATGATTCTAATAACTACTAACATATGAAAATATTACTCCTAGTCTACTAGGCAAGGAAATACTACCAATGACATTGTCTTCCAAAGTCAAGGGAGAGGCAAAGAGAGTTGTTTAGTTCCTTGGGCCTGGGAATATAATTGCATACCGCATGCATCAATGATTGCATATTATTTCGCAACAATTATCGCGAGGAGATCAAACATGTCCAAAATGTAAATGAGCCACGTTATGAGGAGGGTAGGAGGTCGAAGGTGGCAAAGGAAAACATTGCGACACATACCTATCATTCGTTTACGTCATATGTTTTACGATCTCCATTTCTTGCCTCATTTATGGATTATCACGTAAAAGAACGTGAAATACTGATGGAAAATAAGAAGATGCACAGAGATGGAGAGTCATGGAAAAATATCGAGAAGAAAAATGGCCACAATTTAAATTGGAGTCTACTTAATATTAGACTTGGACTAGGACTGCGATGGAATATGCCCACAGGGATCTATACCATCAAAACATAGTGTGTGTAATAGGCGATATCGATGATGAAGATTGACAGCCGGGAGCATATAGCGAGAGGATTTACGCACTAGTAATAGAAGGGGCGTTGATGTATCACACTTGATACTACTCGAAGGCAATACTACCTATATGGAGATAATGAAGGTGCAAATGATTCATTACCTCAACCATCCAGATATTAATGATGATATAAATGAGAGGAATCTGTTTTATTTTTGGAAGCCTCAATGATGAATTCTCTCCTCCACGAGATGAGGAAGCGATGGGTAACCTTAAGTGACAATGGCATTAATGATGACTATATTGAAGAATAGAATAGAATAGAAGATAGGAATAGTTTTTATGCGTCCACTTTGATTGTCGGCCTATAGGACCAGGAAGGGCCTTAGCAAACTTATTATATCCGGGTTAAAACCCCGCTTGAAAAGGGTTCGAAGGGAAAAACAAGTGGCGATAATAAGAATGTACATCCAAAAGCTGTACTAAGTATATAAGGCGAAAGTTCAAGCATTGCTTCGCGTTTTAATTTCGCATTACAAATTTGTGCTTGCGCTGGATGGTAAGGTTGGGCGATGAGCATGATATTGAAGACAGGTTCAGCGTTTATGACAATTATGTTGAATATTATGTAAAGTCTGCTCTAAATTGCTTTTCTTGTAGTTTATTTGGTGCGTATAACACCTAAGAATATATATGCATATGTGTGTATAATTTGAGACTTGTAAATGATAGGCCAGCAATGCTCCCAAATTAGAAGGTATTCACTACTTATCTTCTTGAACTGCCCTTTTAAGGCGAGATGCTTTTCATTTCCAAAAGCTTGCCAAGATCATTAAGTAGAATGCACCTAATAGTTTATGACAGGGAGTGCATAGTATGGTGTGCATTGAGGTTGAAGTCAAGGTCTAATAGAATTTATGCATAGTATGGTGTGCGGTCTAATTGAATACTATAAAATGTTTATTTGCAATGTTGTTTTCCTCGCATATTAGCTAGTGGCACATTTGTATGGAACTTAGCCCCTTTTCGTCCAAATGTCTATGCATTTCTAATTCACAATGTCACTATATTGACACTTTTTGGCACTTAATCATGATCACGTGATACGTAAGTGCCACAATATATAATAGAAATTGATGCCAAAATTGCCGATGTATGCGACCTTTGTAAAAGGCTGACACAAGCGTTTTACAAAAGTGACAATAAGCTATCATAAAATGTGACACAAAAGCATTACAAAGATTGACTCAAAACTTTTAGAACTAGTGATGTTATAGTGGACATAAACTTGTTGCATTTTCTTGACTTAAATTATGTCACAATCCTTTCACAATACATGATGTAATCGATAGCGAAAAAATTAATAAAATTTGGACACAAATATGTGACAAAAATAGCGTTGTTGTTGACGGCTTCTCAGGCTTTTAAGTATTGGCCTTAATCAAATTAATTTGTAGCCACTTCCAAACTTCGACACAAATCGGTAGAGATCTTAAAAGGTAGTAGCGAAGACTTGACACAAAAGCTATCCTCTTGTAGTAACAGCAAAGCTGAAACAATCAAAGCAAAAACAAATCAAACCTGGTATCTTGCTTCCCGTGTTTGCGGCAATTTGAGCGGTGGCGATTCTTGAGAGAGAGGGAAAGATTGAGAAGCGATTGCGGGGAAGATGCGGATTAAGCGGAATCACGAATCACGATCTTTGAAGTCGCCCACAACCACATCGGATCCGCCATTGAAGAGCATGTGAACCTGGCCGAGAATCCATGGTAAGAGCGATAAAGAAAAACAGTATCAACGATTTAACCCTCGAAATCTGGCAAGGCGGTCGAAATGGATCTCTATATGCAGGGAAAGCAGGGTCCCCTTATCCACAGGCGGACATAACAAAGATCACGATCTGTGAGGAAGGGCAAAGCCATTTGACCCCGAGCATGATATTGAAATTGCGAGGGCGGATAAGAGGTGGAGAGGAAGCGAGAGAGGCGCTTCTGAGGAAAAGGAAGGAATAGAAAGGCGAAACCATGAAACCCGTGGATCGGGCCGGAACTCAAAGATATGCGGCTTTCAAACCACCGAAACAAAAAGCAAAGAGAAAGAAACTTAGCCAAGACAAGTGGGCGGAAACTACGTACGTACTGGCGAGCGACTACCGATGCGAAGTCTACAAGGCAAGCAATAACAGAAAAATCGCCAAATACTTGAGATTCACACCTTGTAAGAAAGGTTTGGGAGCATAGGGTGCTTGATGCAAATGGGCATGAATCAGACGCTTCGTGGAAAGATAACGAAAAAATCGCCCAAAGAGCAATGTGATGTGAAGCGGAGCCCACTTATCTCCGAAACCTCAACAATCAAATCCCTGCTCGCCATGGCCGGGTAGAGGATCTCCCAACACAAAGCAGCGGTAGAGGAGAAAGCGGTAGGATAGAGAAGAAGGAGAAATCTAGATCAAGAAGCCCGATGATAAGAACAATGAAGAGAGGCTAAATAAATAGGAGGTGACAAAGGGCGTCCCACCCAGGAATGTCGGTTCTAATGGCGGCCAGGAGCCATTGGCGTCTAAACCATTTTGAAAGCATCTTTTTCTTTTAGGTAGGCACATGGTTCCTCATTAAATATGTAAGGAGTCATTTGTACTAATATCACGAGGGCTACATAAAAAGGAATGAAGCCTAAGGACCCTAAAGATACATTGTTCTCTAGTGAGGTGTAGAGTAAAGCAACCAATGAGGCCTTTTGCATGTGGCAGGAGGCATTCATACGCAACATCTAGATCATCCCACTTTCTACACTAAGATTTGCAAATCAATTACATACCCTTCAAAGCTATACAAGCCAAATAAATACAAATCACAATGATCTATCCTATTAGAAATTGTTTAAATTGGTATCTGCAAAAGGAAGCCTTCGGAGGATTTATACAGTGTACAGCATCATAAATTAAGACATGAGAAATGGTGAGAATTTAGAAGATAGACTTACGTGAGCCTGCACAATTCAAGCTAACCATAAAAAGATTTGGGCCGTTGAAAATCTTTGGTTTCATGAAATTTCATGTGGCAGAAAATACACAATGCCAAAGTATTCCATAAATTTTGTATAGAACTTTACAAATCTAAGAAGTTTCAAAAGGGAGGCCTTTGGAACATACATCCATAGCTTTCAAAGTGCCACAGCATAAGCAACAATATACGCCACCTTCGCCATATGAGAAATCTAAGCGTTCTCTGCCTTCATGTTTCTTCTCCTTGTTGCAGCGTTTATTCTCTGCAGAGGATCAAATTGATGTTACAATTCCAACATGTTCTTAAATTACGGTGCTAACTTGGCAGAAATTTTGAAATAATGCCAGCTGTACCAATATTCAATCGGCATCATTCAGCGAGTAAAAATCCTCTAAGCTATAGCTCTGACTACAACCTACCTTTACAAACGCGGTGCATGTTTAATATTAACAAAATTTTAATCTTCAGACGGTAGCACTACATGCGAAATCACGGAGCATATTAATACTTTGGTGCGTTGATCTCAACCAAACAAAGCCGTTATTTCAAATAAGACAATTTTTAAACGGAGATAAAAAGGGCCTTAAGCTTTGTGGTTTTGAAATCTGATTTAACCACCGGCGCCTCCAGACAAAATGGAAAGGATGGCATTTCCATTATACAAAATTCATAATTACGCTCGTTTTATTAACTTAAGCCCGACCTGATATAAGCTAGACCCGTTAGGGTTTAATATCAAGGAAAAAGCTTTCTTTGGATAAGACCTTAAATTACTGGGTGCTAATCTTTGTTTACATGACTCGTCACGAGTTTCTGCCTTGTTTTACATCCCCCATCCTTTCCCTCTCCTTCATGGCCTTTCTTTGTAATCACGGTGTTAGCATTGGGCCAGTTCAGTGAATCTTTTGCAATATTGTTTCAGGGGCCTCTTTCCTGTGTCGATGCAGTTTCATTTGTTCATTTTACGGCGGGAAGCTATATGGAAAGAAGGGGAAAAGCGGAAGTTCTAAACTCTAGTGCATTGCCAAAAAGAAAGAAGGGAAAAACTCTGCAAATACCCTTATGTTTTGCTGAGTACTTGAGCACTCTAAGTTTTGGGGTATTTTAATAGGGAAATGATCATAACTTGTGATGATCCAAATGAAATAAGTCTTTGAATATATTGTAGAAAAGGTTGAGATCTTTCCATGAAGTTAACATCTCTGAATCAGATTACGAAATCTCAAGTTATGGTCTCGTAAATCCTGCAGAACACACGGTGCTGCGTAGCCATTTAAAAATAGCATAACTTGGAATTTTAAGACTCCGATTTATATCATCTCTTACGCTGATGGAAAGATCTCAACTCCGTTGCAATAGCTTTGAGCTGGCCTACTCGACTGGATCATCACCATATTCCATTAAAATACCAAAACTGAAGCTGATGAGCACAGCAAAAACATAAGAATATTCGAGATTTCAAAAGAAAAAATAGCTGGCGGAAATCGTGCTGATGCCACATTTATTTATTAGTTGTGAAATAGTTTCCTATTCTTTCATTTTGCTATTGTAAGTCATTCAGCTTATATTTGTATGTATGCGATGTGTCTATGTTATTATATCATATGGAAGAAAAACACCTTCATGGAGGATTTGCAATGTTATCCTATTGAAATAACCCTAACAGCGGCTTTATGCAATCCACTAAAATGTTGGCACCTATTTTTTATTGTCAAATAATTTAATAGATTGTAGTGAATATTTAAAGAACCCTTTGGTTTGAAGTCATCTTAGCACTATAGAATGATTCTAAGAACTACAAAATGGTTTAGGAGGCATTATATTGAGAGGTTGAATAGAGCCCACATTGTCTGCACAATAGTTCCTTGAAGCAAGATGAAGGTCCATCTCATACTTGGGAATTGCATTGAGCGATAAATACACCCATGTCCTTATATGTCGTAGCCACATGTCGTAACCACATGTTTACTATATCTCTTGAGCTAATTTCATCAAGATAATTTTATAAATGAATGCTTGGTGTGCTTTTTGGATGTTACGCGCGCTATGGCGGTTCAAATCTTCAAGCATAGGCATTGCCAGTTTCACATGTCGGAATTAATATATTTGGTAGAAATGTACAAGACGTATGATAAATTTCTTGTAATATAGTAAGATAGAAAACCACGCAAACTTAGTGTAATTAAAGAAAATGTCTTAATATCAATATGTAGACAAAAGTCTTAGGCTGTTGACTTGGTAGTTCTTTGGATGACATACGAGTTGACAGCTAATTCAGGATTAAGGAATGGAAATAGTCATAGCCTCCCAAATTTGGAAGAATCCCAAGCATTAATTTTAGGCCAATTCTACGTAGACATTCCTTGCGGAATATGGCCAAGGCTATGGATTCACAACATCTTTCTCGCCGGTTTGCTTCTCAAAGCTGCTTTTGCTTGACGAGTGGTGATAAATTTTTTCTCTTTACATTTTTGGGATTTGCCCCTAGGGGGCAAACCCTCGATGAGTGGGTTCTTAGCATATTCCAAGGATATGTTGGTATCTTCCTAGTATATTCCAAAAGCTTGCTCAAACACCTTCGCCAGCTGGCGGTCATCCTAGATTAATTAGGCAAGACTCTTACGTATACTCGTAGCGGTAGCCAGTGGGGATATGGCCTTCAATTTGGTAGCCTGCACTTTTTGCTTGAATCCAGGATATGGTAGCCTTCAATTTGGTACTTTGTACTTTGCACAGATAAATCTTGCGGTTATTTTCATAGTTAGAAGTTAGGAGTTAGGAGTTAATAGCCTATACTTGATATAATAGCGTCCTAACTAGCTATTCTCAGAACGAGAATTTGTTGGATAGGGATATTCACCTTATTCCTTAATCTACACACGTACACAAAATTCCTTGTTTGTAGGTATGGATGTATAGAAATTATGATACTGTATAACAAGATTTGCAAAATACTATAAGATTTTAGGGCAATATACTATATGGTGTTGATTTTGTACATGCAATACTATAATTAAAGGGCTCTAGCTGCCTACATCACCCCCGATGTGAATATGCACCCAAACAAAGAGAGGGGTTTAGGGGAATTTAATTTTAATGGATGTAATGTAATGGTTTTGTGTGGTATAGGTTCAAAAATTTTTTGCCCTTGGGGCAATAAAGAGGTAATATTATGAATATTGTATACATTGCTATAGGTTCTTGTGCCTAAGGCAGTGTGGCCTTGAAGACCACTTATAGTTTAGCGCTGCAAAAATTCTATAATATATATTTGTAATAAGCAAGTAGGCCAAAAATTTATATCATTGTGAGGGTCTCCATTCTACATATTGGAATACAAAAGCGAAACTCTACAATATTGATGAAAAAAATAATGCTAAAAGAAGGGAATGCATTTATGATGCTTAAACCACTTACAATATCCTAGGTATTAGAATTCCATATGCTAGACATGTTAGAACATGTGTTTAGGAAATGGAGCCATGAAGGATGTCACGTTTGTTTTAAGTCACTAGTCAAATCCTTTCGCCAGTACAAGTAGCGGACACAATAAGAAAAGAAAAGAGGTGTGCAACCAAATATCTTATTCTGAAATGTAATCTTGTAAGTACATGTATTGCCAATATATGGTAGCATGATAGGGCAATCAAATTCTCGGATGTTTTGACGTTTAACAAAGGCGGTGGGTGGCATCAATGGTGCATCACCTCTTAGTAAAAACATAACATAGCAGTGAGTTTGAAGAAGGCTGCAAAAATGAAAGGCTGATGATCATGGTTACCGGCCAAATATAAAGTTCTTCAAGTCATTATCTTACATACCAAATATTCCATGTAAGGCACATCTTTGTACCACATCTTCTCAAATATCTATGTATATAGCAAAGCCAATAGTAGGAATACTTTGGAAAAAATCACAAATATTAGTTGTTATTGGAGTACGGGCATAAACACAATTTTAGAATAGCGAGGTTACACCAACAAACACTTGATGTTTTGAAATACGGAAACCACAACGTACCAAAACTATCCATGTATCAAGGGGCAAAATTTTCGCCCGTGCCCAAAGCCCACGTGCCAAGAGATATGACTGTCTTTTGCATGACAACCACATGGTCTTTGCACGCACGATACCGATGCTTTGTTACGGCGACCGACGCCACGCATTTTAACTTCATAACTTGCACCCGGACATGCCATTAAATAACTTGCATCGCGAGATGCATACTTACCTGACATATGATAAGATTCGGAAATGTCAGGAGGCATGGGGGTAGCATTTGGAAGCAGGCTTCACACTAGACTTTCGATTCACGAACCTTTGGGCGAAGCCAAGGAGTGAGAGGTTTGCTTACAGTCCACGCAAATCCCGAAATGAAACCCAATTCATAATGTAACACAAATATGAAAGAATGTTGGTATCACCTCTCATGAGAAAAGAAGGCTAAGTGCCACATTGCAAAGCAATTTAGATTTGATAAAGTATGGCTAGTTGAGTGGGTAGTTAAGTCCCTGCCGATATCTATCTTAGTCAAAACCAGGAAGCTTGCAAAAAGCAAATGTAAGAGATGAACGCTATGAGGAAGTTACGGGAAAACAAAGAAAATTTGAAAGCGGATAGCGAGGGTTGAAGGTATATACAAGAACTTATATATATGCAGCCAACTAGTTACCCCTTACAATATACGAGAGGCGGTCGCCCGGCGGTTTCAATGATCCATAGCCAGTTTTCTTAGAATACATCCCAAACGATCGATCTGCCTTTTTTGCCACCATTTAAGAGCATGGGAAGTAAATCCATAGCCATTACTTGATTACGAGCGAGTTAGCAATACCTAATTGTTCACGAGCTGCAAATACAAACTTTGCATCGAGAGAAAATGGCAGATGCAGCTTTAAATCCTAGAATCCGATTATAAACAACCCGAGTCGGATATTTATTAATGTAGTAGAGGCTACTCAGCCATCTAAACTTTCAATACAACTCTACTTTGGAGCCACAACTATGACCGCGGTACATCATTTTATTCGAGAAATATGCGCAGCCCCAAGCATGAGACCCATAGCTTAAAAATCCTTTGAATCACTTTCGATCATCTAAGCCTTTGCGGTATGCCCTCAAAGCTTATAGCTTATAATCCGTTGAACCTTCCGATCATCTACCTGCACTCTGATACTGCCTTTACTTGCTCACGATGGCGATTTACTTTCGAGGGCATGAGGACAAACAAATTAACCGGGGGAGCCTAATAGGAGTTTTGGATAGGTGTCACGCCATACTTAGATTGCTTCTCAGTTCTGCTGCAAAATGGTCCTCTAAATCCCCTTCACTAGTAAAAACCTCTTTAAAGCTAATAATCTAGCCATCCCGAGAAGGCTGTGGAAGCCATAGCGAAAAGAAAGCTATAGGAAATGGTCCTCTAAATCCCCTTCTCCACGAACCTAAAGTTAGATGCCTGGGTTGCTTGCATGGCGTGCAAATTAAATTAATTAAGTTTTAAGGAACAAAACATGCAAAACCGAAACCATTTGCAAAACCATAGTTAAAATGCCATTTTAAATATGAGAATCCGATTGTGCACTCTAGATATGCTTGATTAGTATGCCTCGTGCAATGCATTATGAAATCATATAAAAACCATGCCAAAAAGCATTATAAAATCACAAAAAAAAACCCACTGTTATAATGCTACATATTAACTTATTTTGTTAGTTTACGCCATAAAAAAAAATTGAGATTTTTGGAAATTTAATATATCATACGAACTAAAAATCATACTCTGTCTTATGCAATCACAAGTTGCATTGTTAGCATAATCCATCCTGATTGCAATTTGGAACTATAAACAATGGAAATTTTTTCTTTCCTTTTTAAATTAAAGTTTTCCTTGCAAGATTTCTGGCATTGATTTTGGAGCTAGCGAGCCACCAAGACGAATAAGATTTCTTGTTTTATGGATTGATTTTACTTCTCCATGAAAAACTGCTTCATAAGCAAATCTATACAACCCTTGGTTTTCAAACTCTAAGATACTTTCCAAAACGGCATCGGCAATTCAAATTGCTACCAATTGAGTGTCGTCTCAATAGAAGATGCTCTGTGAGCTTTCCTTTCTTAACCGTATGCAAAGTAGCCAACTCAACAATGTCTAGAAAAGACGCATTAGCATAATGCATTAAGAATATGCTAACCCGTTACCTAAATCTAAAAAATTATTGAAGAACTATTCTTTGGGAACTCTATATATTATATCAATTTTGGTAATGTAAGAGGTGATATAATAGCACCAACTGAATCTATGAGCTACAAACCACACCAACTTCCAAAATAAATTTCACAAACATCAAGTTCAAATATGTACAATTCTCTACCCATATCCAATGATGTAAATTGTTACATAGTTCATTTTCTTAAACCTTTGTTTACTTGCATTTCTTCGATCCGATGAATTCATACACATCCATTCTAGATCTATGTGTAATTTTGACACATTTACTTATATGATCCACATGCAATTCCATCACATTTTATTTGCATTGTACCCACATAACTTCACACGGTCCACATTACATGGATTACCATCTATAAACATCCACAGGATGGAAATAGTCTTTGAGGAGCCCGGCGTAGAGAACGCACAGTGACATCGGGGAATATTCCTCGAAACTTTCAAAGAAAATGCTAAGCAATGATGAATATTAGATGATAGGAAAGTTTACCTTTGTGCTATTTACATCAATGGAGCATCTAGTGTAACCAACACTTAAATCCTATGAGCTAATTATATGTCTTACTCAGGGCATTGAGGCATTTGGATGGGCATATAACACCTTTATTCCTCAATCTACATCATTACGCAAAAGTTCCTCGTTTGCTTGTAGGGGTATGAGCATGTACAAATTTTGCTTTATACCGTATAACAAGATTTTAGAATACTACAAGATTTGAGTAATATACTACATGGTGTTGATTTTATGCCTTGAGGAAATATAATTTTAGGGGCTCTCATTTGCCCTACGTCACCCCATGTGAATATGCACCCAAACCAAAGGGGTTTCAGGGGATTTTAATTTGAATGTGTTGGATGTAATAGTTTGTGTTAATTAATGTTAATGGTAGTTATATGTTGGCTGTTTGTTATATTACTGCAGAAAATTTGTTTATTGCCGGGCCCTAATGAAATCAAACATAGGTAAGCAGTAGAGACATTTGTATTATGATGTCTCCAAGCAAAGAGAAAAAACCAAGGAAAAAAAGATTAAGAGATTAACCAAAGAAAAAAAGTAGAAGATTATGATTAAGTTTGGTTGCAGGTGAAATATTAAAACTATTAGAAAGGGGAAAAAGAGTATATAAGCAAGCATTTTAAAATCATGTTACCCGAAGATCAGCAATATCTAGTTTCCCACTAATTTCCCACTAAGTCAATTAATATAAGGATAAAAAGGTTAGGACACAATCACACCCTGTAGATTCACCCACATCCATTGAGGTAAACATATCAATTATAAACATTTAGAGATTGGTAGCATAGTAATAGTCATGAGATTCCCATTCTCCATTGCATACCAAGGTAGCTCAATAGACTATTGTAAAATGACAAGTGTGAAACTTGAGCAAACTTCCTATATTAGGCATTATAGAGCGAGCAGCTGCATTCAGGCTAGCATTTCAGCTCAAGCACAGAAATTCAGCTACATTACAACAAGCGACTTTGATAAAGCAGCGGGCTTTCGCCGAATAATTATGTAGCATCCTAAGCCTTGAATTTCCACGTTAGATGAAATGGTATTACATATTTGGATTAAATAAAATCATCACTTGTTCTTGACCACACATCAAGACACAAATCTGAATCATCCTTCTAAGCCTATTAGTCTTATGAGAGCATATCCAATGCCACAGCCTTAATCATACTAGATATTCATGCCTCAAGCGGCTGCCATGTAAGAATCTGTCACGATTTAATGGTTCGGGGTCATTCACCGCCCGCATCTCATATTTCGGTCTTAATCATGCTAGATATTCATGCAGAGTGGTTGCATTATGGGTGTAATGTAAGAACATTTCCAATCCCGCCGCGAAATTCCTTTACTGCTGCAACACCACCTTGATAAAACAAGCGAGCAAGCAAATGGTTATGTATGGCAAGTAGTTGAACCACGACTACGACATTTGTTGAATCCAACCTTCTAAGCCTTATCAGGACATATCAATGCTTTGGCGCTGGCAATCTGGGAACCTGATTGGGCACAGGAGGCCCTATGAACCTCTTGCACTATTGCTTAGATCCAGGGCATGTTAGCTGCGAGAAGTCTTCTAGCAATATTGGTGTTGCATGTATTACCATGAATAGGGTCCTTTCTAGGCACAACAATGCTCAACTATAAGTCTTTCATTACGGACCCATCATGCTAGATATTCATGCGGAACAGCTGTTTATGGCTGTAATATAAAGGGCATTTCAACTCCAAGCACAAAATTTCTTTATCTTGCAACTCCTTTCTTTGAAATGACGGGAGAAGCTCTTTTCATTGATGAATGATAATGAATCAACGTCCTTTGGGATCCGGCCAGAGGGTAGCCCTTAAGCCCAAATTTTTATAGGTGTAATTTAGAATGTGGTAGTCTTAGCTTTTTAGATTAGTTATGTTTGGCGATTTTGTTTTGAGGGCTTCAATTTGAGTTGCTTAACAACCTTGAGATCTTTCATCAAATAGAGTGATGGAATATATATTTTCTCAAGTAAAATTTGGGTCTACAATATATATTTATTTATGTCCATTGCTCTGATTTAATAGCATAATGCTCACATAATGAATATACATATTACCAGACATTGGCATATGATTGTAAATCTCAATAGCTCCACACTAAGGGCTAAACAACAAGAAGTACACAAACTTAGCCGAGGCATGATTGCATATTATGGTGGGCAAGCACAAACCGATTTGATTTCAGACATCTTTTTAAGATTGGATAAACAACAGACCAAAAGCAAAAATACTCCAGGATTGCATACCTGGATGTTGGAACTGGATCATGAAATCCATATAACATGCATGGTTTTTTCCCTGCCCCCCCTTTCTTTCTTGGAGGTAAACGACAATTCTAAAAAACTCACCAAGAATAGAATTCATATTAATTTTACATGATTTTAAGGGGTTAAGGGGCGATTTTAGAATAATTACCAAGAATAAAATTCACATGGGGGCGAATCCAAGAATCCATCATTTAGTGATGTAGGCTAACTTATGAGTGGAGGGATTCGTAGACAAGGTGGCGATATTTTATTGGCACCACTCCTAATTGATCCTACTCAACAATAGTGAAAAAAAATGCAAATGTCCAAAAAAATAGCCTTTTGGCGATATTTCGAGCTTAAGGGCTACCTTGGTTCCAGCATTGAGAATCTCCTTTTGAAGGCCAATGTGAGGATGTGCTTGCATCATATACATGAGCAACTAAAAGTCTGTTTTAACAAATAGGCGACCAAGGGTTTTGACTAACTTCGCATATTTGCTTTCGGCTTCATTAACTTCTTGAATTCCAAGTTCTAGCATTGGAGATCCGTCATTATGTACTCCAAAAGCCGCCTCCTTGTCAAATTTCAGCTGGGATGCAAATGATAAAACAGGATGGTCTGCTTTCTTCATTAGCACATCTGTACCCAATCCACTGCCCTATTTATTGTCAGGCATAAAGGATGAACAGAATAAGCCGTCATCTGGAAATGGAAAAAGATAATACCTTGGGAAGCTGGTGCCTTTGAGAGGAGGGCATGAGAGCAAGAGTTCTGGCCAGGGGCAAAAGCCTCCATCACAGATCGCCCGGCCCGGAAGACCCTGTGATTGTTATAAGACCAGGCCCCTCTGGTCCAAGTGCTGCAATCAGATTTGTCGATATGGGTTGTTCCATATCATTACAACGAGCATCGGTCATAATAATCGAAGATAGGAGGATACAACGAGGCCGCCATCCCATATCAAAAGAAATGATGTTCGACATGCATCTGAGCAGTACCCTTTGTTGCTCCACCTCTGCAGAATTTGTGCCTTCAGCTAGTAAACCCTATCTAGCAAACCCTATTTCTAAATGGCTCAAGGGTTGCATGTCAACGAGCCTCAATAAGCTAATTGAGAAAAAATACAACATGGCACATGGGTCTAAACCATTGAACAAAAACATTAAAATTAATGCAGGCGTATGTGCACTCTAGATATACTAATTAGTAGTCCCCATGCAATACGCTTTCGAAATCATATGAAAACCATAGAAAAAATAGTACAAAAATACAAAACCAACCCCCTGTTATTATGCTAGATATACCATCTAGGAAAGATCCCTCGGATGGAAATAGTGCCGATGCCGATCGCGTAGGCACCTTTGTTGACATCCCAAGAATGCTTCCTTGAAACTTCCAAAAGAAGAATACCAAGCAATGATGAATATTACGGATGATCGGAAATTTTGCGCTGTGCTATTCACATCAATGGAGCATCTAGTGTAGCAACACTTAAATCTATGAGCTAGAAAACCACGCAAACTTAGTGTGATGACAAAGAAAAATGTCTTAATATGTAGACAAAGTCTTGGGCTGGTGACTTGGTAGTTGCTTGATGATATACGACAAATTCAAGTTAGATGAAATAGTCATATAGGCCTCAAAATTTAGGAAGAATCCCAGACATTAATTTTAGGCCAAAATACTAATACGAGAATTCTAAGTAAACATTACTTGCAGAATATGGCGCCAAGGCTATGGATTCAGAACATGTTTCTCTTGGGTCTGCTTCTTAAAGCTGCTGGGCAGCAAGGTATTGATGCTAGAAAATTTATTTTCTCCATCTGTTTTTTTCTTTGCTTTTCTGATAAAATTTTCATTGCAGATTTCACAAGCATTGATTGTGGAGCCAGTCGGAGCCACCAAGACCAGAATAAGATTTCTTGGATGCCGGATTCAGCATTTACTTCTTCAGGAAAAACTGCTTCCTTAAACGAATCTGTACAACCCTCGGTTTTTCAAACTTCAAATTCAAATTCACCAGCGATTCAAAATTGAGCGTCGTCTCAATCGAAGATATCTGCTCAGAGCTTCATTCTATTACGGGAATTATGATCTTACTTACCCCAAAATTTAGACTATTTATTGACGGGAACAATTGGGCCTTCATCTCCGGCAATTCCAGTGCAGAAAAACAGAGAGTTTGTGAGGTTATCTGGACTCCTCAACAATCTGTTCTAAATATTTGTCTGAGGAGCAAGCACAGAGCAGACGTGCCCTTCATTTCTGCTTTAGAATCTAGACTTCTCCCATATAAGTCGTACGAGGAGAATAATTTGGGTAAAATGCCTTTGTTCACCATCTACAGAAATAATTTCGGGGGGCAAATCTCTGATAAGGTAATTCTAAACCAAATATTACTAGAATTTGCATCAAAAATGTAATTTCTAATACATATAGCTTTTATTTTCAGATATGAAGATGACCCACATGATCGATTATGGAATGCAGTGCCAGAATTGAAGGGTTTTACAACAATTAATACGAGCAGAACAACCGAGACGAACATATTTGCAGTGGATCCACCTGCTGCAGTGTTAAAGAGTGCATTTGAAGGGCCAAAAGATTTATCAGAGGCGGATTATGAGCTCAATTTGACCATTTCCCAGCATATGGTTTACATTTCCCTCTTGTTTTGGGATTTTAGGGCAAGGCAAGAAAATGACACTTGCTCTTTCGACCTCAATGTGTTTGTCGGGTCTGCTGTGGCCAAAAAAGTGACACTAGTTCTTCATCCTCAAAGCTATATCAATATGGTTTATTGGTTCCCATTTGCTTCTTCAAAACCAACTAGGACCTTGAAGCTATCTCTAATCCCATCCAAAAATTCCACATTGCCACCACTTCTTAATGCACTAGAAGTCTATGCTGTCGGTAGCACTCCTTCCCCACAATCTGCTTCGTCGCCATCGTTTCCGCCAATGTTGCCACCTTCCTCGTCTTCAACACAATCACCCAGTTCAACACCATCACCAAGTTCATCTAGAGAATCTTCTCAACCGACTCCTTCTCACGGTAAGTGCCTTGCCTTTCAATTATCCAAATTAGTTCTATTCATTCACAAAATCCTAGTCATTCAACCATCCATATAGAATAAAATATTCTAGGAATTTTTCAGGCGCCACATTAAAAGTTAAAATGGCATAATCCCAATACACACTTATATCTTACATGGTCCTTTTTCTATAGTTGTCCGAATTAAAAATGGCATTACATTGTTTATATGTTCAATATCTTGCTCTTTACTAACGATATTTGTTTTTATTTCTAGAGAATGGAAGCGCTGGGAGGCATAAACAATCCACTACCATGCTACTTTCTCTCTCTCTCCTTATATTTTTTAGACTATAGTTATTATTTTCGAAAGATAATTACATTAATTAGAATGATATATTGTATTGTATGATATTGTATATGTTCCCGGGATTAGTAGAGCGGAAGTTTGCCATTTGGCGGGACTTCTTGGGTGTTGTAGATGGTGATGGTCAGTTTGTACAGCAGTAGAGTTGCAGTTTTTCTGTGAGTTTGTTGTGGAGTGTCGAGGTATCGCTGTCTATTTGGGGCAGTTCTCCTTCCTCCTCACTTGCTTTGTAACATTACCATTCTTTTAATATATTGATGACACAGTTCTTCAAAAAAAAAGAATGATATATTGTATGTATAAAAATTCCAAAATAATAAATCAAGCGATAAACAGTAAAATGTGATGGGTACCAATTAAATTTATTCCTCAGAGCAATTTTAGAAGAGAGGTTAACCCAGGGTTAACTTCTCAACCAACTCCTCCTCATGGTAAGTGCCTTGCCTTTCAATACATTTACTGTAGTACTAGAAATGTATAGCTTATCCAAATTAGTTCTATTCATTCACAAAATCCTAGTCATTTAACCATGCATAGAATAAAATAGTCTAGGAATTTTAGAGTGCGCCACATTAAAGTTTAGAATGGCATAATTCCAATAAAATAGAATGAAGGGATCCCAATTGAGTTGCAAATAACCTACAATAGATGTTCTTCTGACAAAGAATCAATATAGAAAAGCTTTATATTGGTAGCAGGATTATTGATGGACACTTACTGGTATCTTTCTTGCATATTTTCAGTACCTAGGCATACATATTTATCTATTGACTAGAAAAAGTGCCCAGCGTTGTAGGACATTATTTTAAAAATATCTAAAAGGCAAAGAATTAACATGACACGTCCCCTAGTGAAAGTGGCCATAATCATTGTAGAGTTAGTGGGGGGAGGACCCACGTTAACGATGTATAGTGGTGGAGTTAGGTTCCATCTGGGTGTGTGTTCCATAAACTTTGGCCTCTCATGGACATTAAAAATTGCAACTAATCTTATTGAAATAATTGAGCCCATGATCTGAAATGGACACCCTCTCTGTTAATATTTATATATTAAAGATTTTTTCATAAATTCTAGACTTGTATATATGTGGCATATGAAATAGTCATAGTAAATCTTAAAATTTCCAAGTCATCGGAGCATGACAATGCTTTTTAGCATTATATATTGTATCTTTCTGGAATGAACAGAGTATTTTAGCTTCTCAAAGACTTATTCTGCCTCGTTGCCTCTTTGGGAGAGCTACATTTTGTATACATGCCAACCAGAGCATTTATTCAAAAAACATATCTCTCAAACTGAGAAAGCATGGATTCTTCTACATCTGTCTATGGCTCCTAGGCAATCACAAGCTTCCAAGATTTATGTGCATCTTTGTGTGAACCTCACTTCACATCATATTTGTAAGGGATATTTGCCGCGAGAAGCGAGACTATGTGTCTGTTGCCAGTTACAGGTTATTGAAGATGAAAGCCATACTCTTCTGAGTTGCCCTGCTTTTGAGCGGAATCATTTTTTGACCTTAGCATTCCATTCCACGCTTCCACAACTTCTCAGAGCACCATCTGTGCATGACTTGGCATTATACATACTTGAGGTTCTAGACAAACGTTTGCAATTACTGAGCCCCCAGTAGTCATTATCTCTGTTTGTCTAGTATCATCATTACTGCAAAGTTTTTTCCCTTGAAAACCTTTCGACTCGAGGCAGGGGTTTTTTAATCCTAGTAATAATGATTGTGCTAGCCCATTGTATGGGTCCCATGACCTATTGGTCTCCGTGGACGTTAAAAAAACTATTCTATTCTATTCTATTCTATTCTATTCTATTCTATTCTATTCATCCACATAACAACATAATAGAAGGCAACAACTCGGTCAAGGGAGAGGTAGAACGCGACGTTTTGCAATTAAGGGATTTTAGTGTTGTCTTTGCTTTTTGTTTAACATTTGCAAACCTAACTTCTGGTTGAGATTGTGTTTGCAAGCTTGTATGATATGAACTTACGTTGCCTGCTAGATATTCCTATTGTCCTGCTCAAGCTCAGCTTCATTGACAATGACACAACACAAACATTCATGGCATGGGTGCAAAATATTCCAGCATGTGGGCGCCAAGTAATAAAGTAATAACTAACAGCTGCAAAGGCTTCAAACATGTAAAAATATTTTGTTGTTAAAATGCTCAAACTGTTTTGCTGTTAGTCCATTCATATGTTTGATCAGAGCTTCATATCAAGATATTTGCTTCATACAATAACGTGGCCAGACAGTAATAACTCAACCCAATTAGTTAGCACTTTAAAACATTATTAACATCTTTTAGCTTCAATCCCCAACTTAAAAAGTTGCTTTGCTAGTATTGAATAACTTTGAAAAACTGGTTTTTTCTTGACATATTTTATACAGGAGCTTATATATAGGTTTGATGTTGGATATTGTTTTACGACCAAGAAATCGTCCTTCCATACTGTAAACATCCACTATATCCATCTTATTACATGTCCATGTGTCTGCCAACTTAAAAGCAAACGTTTTGACAAGAACACGACCTTTTTGCTGCTTATTCATAGATGCATTAGCAAGATTGTACCATGTTTTAGGGCTTCAAAGATGCTCAAGAAGACCTTTGTGCCATAGCCGACCTCCAAAATAAGTTGAAACATGTATATCTGCAGAAGGCAAAGATCCAGAACTTGTAGAACTTTATCGCATTTCTAAAGTTGGAGCTATCATTAGTATAGAAATCATTAATCAGCATCATGTTAGATCAGGCATAGCTCCGCAGAATGAGAATTTTTAAGGCCACTAATTTAGAGATAAGACTCTTGGCATTGACAGGAATGAGCTCCACAACTTGCAAAAAAATCTCATTTTATAAGATTCGGTACACTGTCGACATGTTGTAGAAGGATCAGGGATAGGTTCAATACTGTATACGTTTTATACTCAATACGTATTATTCGAATGATACGGCACAAATTTGAAGTATAATACGTAAAAAATATGACAAAAAAACTCCTCGTCGGAATTTTTTTTTATGTGCGAAACCCAGCGAAACTTTTGGTTTAAACTACGCCAAAACTATTTTTTTTTTTTTTTTTAAACTACGCCGAAAATTTAAATAATTTTTTTTTCCGCGTAAAGCGAAAATAAATGTTTTAAACTACGCGAAATAGTTTTCACATAAGCAAAACAGGGGTTTTGCTTACGTGGAAAAAAAATTGAACTTTTCTCGCTTATGCGAATATTTTTTCGCGTAAGCGAAACTGCGAAAATAAATAAATAAATAAATAAAAAAAATCGCGTAAGCTACGCGAAAAATGTTTCGCGTAAGCAAAACTGAAGGTTTCGCTTACGCGAAAATTTTGTTTTTCCGGCCGGTGAGGGAAAAATACGTATTTTTGGACTTTATACGTCCAGAAAAATAATTTCGTACGTACAGAACCTATCCCTGAGAAGGATAGAAACATCCAAAGAATCTTGTACAATGGTATGGTAATCCGGAGCTTCATCCTCCTTTATAGGACAGTGAAAGATACGGAATCACTTCTTATGTAGAAGACCGCATTATTAGAGTTAAAAACAATTGCCCAACTGAAGTCCAATATTTTTTTAATAAAATTTAAGTACCTGTTGCGAATATCTCTGAGATACATTCTCAAACAGCGAAGGTTGTTTCTGCCCGTGCCATTAGCTCAGCTTTCTTAGGCCCATATCAACTTTTGGCACTTTCTGCATTACTTTGGAGCCTTCTTAAATCTTGGCTGATGAGTAACATTGTAGTTGGAAATTGTCATTAACAGCTTTAATAATTATGAAAACAACTGTTCTTTCTCCAACAGCGACAGAACTTGAGCTTCATAACTACAAAAAACAACCAAACATAATGTCAACCTTCATATATTATAACAGAGAGAGTTCATGGTGAGGCTGACTGGAAGCAAAAAATTAAACAGACAACTTTGGCAGGCCCACAGTTTTAGGTACTCCCTTGTAGTAAGGCAAATTTCAAGATTTGATAGTTACTTGAACCAATCACTTATGTTCTCCCTTGCAAGCCACTTTTTGTATTGATTAGTTACTTTAGAAACAGAAGTTCCTTGCAACATTTGCAAACGACTCATGTGTCATGCCCAACAATAGACACTACTTCAATTTGCAGATCATCCTTGGCCAATGATGATGTTGCAAGAAGCACAAGCAGATTTGGAGGCATATAAACTAATCGTTCTAAGACTTCTAGGTGGCCATAGTGATCTTCTAGACAATACAAATGTTTATGTAAAATTTAGGAGCTACAAAGTGAATATGCAGAGGCACCCAATTACACAGCACATGCAGCAACATATAACTCACCATAACATAAAA
This sequence comes from Isoetes taiwanensis, assembly GCA_021234155.1. NCBI lineage: Eukaryota > Viridiplantae > Streptophyta > Lycopodiopsida > Isoetales > Isoetaceae > Isoetes > Isoetes taiwanensis. The sequence goes on from JAJEKV010000040.1 coordinate 6,019,471, forward strand.
ATGGGTACATCTTTTAGCACTTTCTACAACCAAATTTTTGCCCAGATGTTATAGCTTTAAGTTGGGGACCATATTGAGAGATGAAAAAAGCAAATACTGACTAACTGCTTATGGTCCTAAGAAGATACTGTCTATAGGAAGTTGTCACTGCAAAAAAGCGGTTGCAATACCTAACAAGTGACTCAGATTTTACTGCAGAATATACAGCAAAAGAACAGAACCATGTGGCCATCAATTTCTTTAGCTCTATATATGTCTTTACAGATATGCATTGTTAAAAGCAGATTAAAAATTCGAAGAGCAAGGAGAAAACATTTACAATCCAGATTATGGTTCTAAATATATAGAAAGAAAATGAGAAAGTTTGACGAAGATTGTGATTTCAGCTGTGGCAAACACCAAAAACTTGCACAATTCTTGTGCAGCAACAACATCAGTGTCTATAACACGACAAATGAGGGGTGTAATATCAATAATGTATTTTTATCATATCTGATCAATGAGTTTGCTAGAGGGTGGATGGGGAGCTAGGATTTCTAGAAAAAAGAACAAAAAATGGAAGCATAAATCAAATAGGAAGATCGAAATGTTTAAGGGAGCTATATGCCAATCTGTTGGCATTACCGCAAAGTAAGATTTTTCATGTATGGAAGCATGAAATCCTTGTGGTCATTGCAATCTGAGAAATTATGGATAGTCCTTCACCTCCTCAAGCTTTCCCAAAGCTTCTGAGAAGGATAGTTCACAATTTTCTGCCCCATGCAATGTTGAGGCATTGGCTATTTGGGGCAAAGCTTCAAGAAGGAGAACACTTTAAGGGCGCTTCCCACCCACAAGGAGTGAAATGATTAAAGTAAGGACGACAACTCGAGTGGTAAGGAGAATATCAAACAATGAAGAAGTGGCGTGGAACAGGAAGCTACAAGGCTCAACCAAGAAAACCAAGAGATCACCAATGCATGAAGGTGGGTGGGAGGGTGGGTGGGTGGGACACCGGAGACCAAGCAGCAAAAACAATGGAGATGAAGATGCACTGATGGAAGAGAAAGAAGAAGTAAGAGGAATATAAAGCAGACGTCTAACTGCCAGATGAGCATAACTACCAGGTAAAATCTAGTTTTTGACAATCACATAAATAGGTCTTACTAAGAACTGACAATTGGCTCTAATATAGGAATATTTTCAAAGAAATTATCTTCCCATGGTTGATCAATTGTTGATTCTTTAAACATGTCAGCATATTTCTCTTTCAAAAATACTTCAACTTGTTTCAAATCTGTAATCTCGGACTGACTATCATCAAAAACACCGTTAATACCATTGTTTGCAATTCTGTTCTTTCCCACTCTAACAAAGAAAGAATTGTTGCCCTTGTCCATGCAACTTGTGTCGTGTACTTGCATTTACTCCTGATTGCTAGTGACTTGGCCTCATGTTCCTCAATTTGTTTAACTTTAATTTCCAAGCTATCCTCCTGTAGTTGCAGGGCCACATTGTCTTTATCCACAAACAGACTTTTCCTGTATCTCCTCCCTTGAATCCATTTTTTTCTCCATTCCTTTATCCATCCCTTTACTTTTTTAAACTTTTCATTAAAGTGTCTCATACTGCTACTCCTCCCAATCCTGGGAAGGGACTGAAAATACAATTTGAAATCCTCACAAAACTTGGAATTTGCAAGATATAATGTATAAACTTAAAAGGGAATGCAGTCTTGCCTCTGGTCCCTGCCATTTTCTTTGACTCCATAACCTGTGGAAAATGGTCTAAGATAAAATTACCAAAATTCGAGGTTATAGTGGCTCCCTCCCAAAAGAACAAAGAGGGATTTAAAATATAAAGCCTGTCGAGTAGACAAAACACTCTGTCTAAGCCCTTCCTTTTATTACTCCATGAATAAACATTAGAAGAAGAGGGAGCTTGGTGCATAAAAGGCTCGATAAATTTTTCCCATGCACATTTCTCACATTTTGACATGTTTAGTTTCTTCCCACATTTTTGATCCCAAGATGGGGTGTTGTTGAAGTCACCAGCTATTAGCCAACTATCTATATTCTGAGTTTGTTGCCAACTTCTCATTTCCCTCATTGTTTCTCCCTTTCACGGTTCCGTAGAGGCATAGATGTTAACAACCCCCCAAGATCCCTTCTTTATCAGTTTGAAGAAAAACACAGGACCATCTGTCACTCTGATCACAATGTGCTCCTATAGATTTAAACCCTCTCCAAATTGTAATGATACCTCCTTTTGTTCCACCTGCAGCTGTGCATGGAGATTGACTACCAAGCATGGCCCAATCTCCTAGATGAGAGGCTTCAAAAGCCGGGAGCCTATGCTTCTGGAGAAGAATAATATCAGCATTCATATCTTTTATTGAAACCAAGGCCCTCTTCCTTTTGAGTGGACCTTTGATGGCTCATAAGTTTCAACTAATAATCTTCATGGCTCTTTTCTTATGTTCTGCCTCTAGTGTTAGAGGCTGGTCCCATGTCAAAGAAGGTAAATTGCCTTTTAGCCCTGGTCTTTCTACCAGTTCCAGGCATGGGAGTATGAAAGCTCTCCTCTTGATTATCCGCTAGATTTATGTGTGAGATCTCTAGCCTGAGCTTCAGGAGTGGGAAGCACTTGTTCATCTCCCATAGAGCCTTTTTGTTGTGAGATTTCCAACTCCCTATTAACCAGATCAGTTTCAGGGGTGGAGAGCACTTGCTCTATTGCAGTAAGATTTCTTGGACAATAAGGGAATTATCCTGTTGTCCTTGAGTATTTTGACTCTCCCGTTGTTCGTCAGCAGCAGGAAAGAGATTTAGTGCAAGCAGGGAGAGAAACTTAGAAAACTTTGGAGCATTCCCCTTCATATTCGGCCCTAGAAAAATCAAGCTCTGAATTCGAATCAGAGCAATCTACTGGATGTTCTGGCTCCTGAATTGTGATCTTCTGAGCCCACAATATTTGAGCTGGAGTCAGAGGTTTCACCAATTCCTGGTTTATCAGCAATCAAACCCTTCCCTTTGTCTAAAGTTTTTTAAGCCTCTATAACAGGGGATTTGTTTATGACCTTCACCTCTGTTGGTGGTCCTCCTTTGAATAAACCCTTCTAATCCATTCATTGTTCTTCTTTTTTCCCTCTTTTTTTCTGCCATCTTTCTTTCCTTTTGACACTTCCATTAATATTTTTCCTTGATTTCCTTGCACTAGCTGTGGTTCATCCTTTGTCCTTGTCTGCCTGATCCATGGTGGCTGGTTTCTTACTGATTAAATCCACTTTCCCCATGCCCTTGCACACTCCCCCTCCATGAAGACAAAGACCACAAATGCTGTATGGGGTGGGTAAGCAAACCACTGTAGTTTTAGCTGCTTTGGATTTCCAAAAAAATCCGTGTAGTTTATGCGATCCGGAATATCCTTGCGGATATCTAACTGTATCCAAATTCTTGGGGCTTTTTCTGAAATTTCTTCAACTCCTATGTACTCTTCAACTCCCTTAAAGAGACTTTTATATATCTCTTCGTGGTATGGGTTTAGCCCTTGTACTGATGCCCAAGTAGGATGATGGTTGACTTGGGTTTTGAGGGTCAAAAGAAGGACTCCATTTCTAGAAAAAGAGTTGGGTGTTGGCCTTACAAATGGTTCCTTGCTTTAACAAGAAATTGGTTGATGCTTCATGGAGACATTCTACCATGAATTAGGGGATTCTAACCAATAAATTTTACTGATTTGAACTTCCTTGCTCATTTGCCAGCCTAATTCTCTCATGTCGGACACATCCAATCAAAGCCTTCGATTTGAAGGTCATGAACCTATTCTTGACAAAGACCTGATTTAAAGTAGGATGTTTACCTTTGACTTCTCTCTTTACCATTGCATTGATCTCAACCTACACTTCCCTTTGAAGTCAGAGGCGTCACAATTGTTGCTCGCATCTCAATCGTGGTTCTTCCCACACTGGCTCGAGTCGCCACCATATCTCCAGAGGATGGGATGAATATTAAAAAATCCCCTATTTGGATTGTGTCCCATGTTTTGGGCCCATGGTTACCCCCCAACTATCCATCAGATGCATGATTTTGGTCTCGTCCCTAATTTCATAGGTCCCTGAACCTATTCTCAAAATATGTTTTGTATTGTTCGCACTGAGTGTCCTCTACTGCCTTCTGCCCATTACCACCCAGATTTTCTATCCTCACTTTCTCGGTCTCATTCACGGTGCCTGGCACGAATTCCTTGGCAACATTCCCTGTCATTTGGTCCATTTCACTGTTCAAATATCTACCATTGTTCATGGGCAAGAAAACTCTAACTCTCCCTAGGCGCTACTATTCCTGCCCATGAGCATACTAAGGTGCTTCGAATCATCAGATCTCTGTGCATGTGCTCTAATCAATAAACGAGATCATAAACCTTATCTTTGCTGTTATCACATATTGATGATCTATAATATGGTCATTTTGAGCAATTGGAATCATGGGAGATTTCCAAGGCCATTATTATATTAAATTGCAACCATAGGCTACAAAAGACTTTAAATTTTGCATAACAGGAGAAACATTTTCCCTTAGTCCAATCAAATATCATTTTTTTTAACTAATTATTTTTTATCCGGAAGATCTTGTGACGTGAAGGATGGCACATGGCCATGGTAGAAAGGTTTCTCAATGCATAAAAATTATAGGAGGTCACACTTGTAGAGTAGATATATCAACGAGTATGATAAATTTCAATAGCAACAACTCATTTTAAACTTTTTGCTATTTCTCCTTTGTTCATTTTTTAACCGTTTCTCTCTTTTTTCCTTCTTCCCTTTTTTACTTTTTGGCCATTTGCCTTTATCCTTTTTCATTTTTTCTTTTTTTCCTTCTTTTTATTTTTTTTCCTTTTTCTACTTTTTACTTTCTTCCTTCTTTTCAGTTTTCCGTCTTTTCTTTTTTTTTTTCCCTTTTTCCCTTCCCTGTTTCCTTTTCCCTTTCCCCATTCCTCTTTTTGACTGTCGGATTCAATGAATTCGGGCATAAGGTCTTTTGCCCTTGCCCTTCCTCGTTTTTCCTTTTCTATTTTCCCCTTCCTTTTTCTCCCATCTCTGTTTGCCCTTTACTTTTTTCCTTTTCCTTTTTTTTTCCACTTTTCCCCTTTTCCATTTTCCGTGTTTTACCTTTTCCCCTCTCTCTTCCCCCCCCCCCCCCTCTCCTTTCTATTTTCCCATTTTACTTTTATTTTTTCTCTTTTCCCTTCCCCGTTTATCACGATCACCTTTTTCCCATTCTTCTTTCCCTTTTCCCTTCTCTTTTTTCTATTTTCCCACTCCCCATTTTCCTTTTTGTCTTTTTTATTTCTTCCTCTTCTTTACACCTTCCCTTTTTCCCTTTCTCCCCTTCCCTTCCCTTCTTTTTCCCCTAGGTAGTTGAATATAGTTGAATCTGAAGCTCCCTTTACAATATAGCATATATTTTATGGATTATATGGTGCAGGAAACTGCACAAGATAGGAGCAGCATGTCAGATTTGAAAGAGTTGGTTCGTCTTATAAGTACAAATGGCTGATTTGGTGAAGAAAAATAGTAGTGATGACACAGAGATACGAGGTATAATACTGATCATTTTGCATTCTAGAGTGCATCAAACTTCTAGCAACTCAAAAAAGGAACATATAGACAAGTGGGTTGGAAGAGCTTTTCACCAGAACTCCTATTTGTACATCTTGGGCTTCTTTCCCTCATGAATTTTGGATATAGTTGTTGCTTCCAGAAGCATAGTTTGGTTATTTTAAAACATTTTTTAGAAAAGGTAATAAAATAGGAGCATTTTTTTAGGATTCATTCAGATTCAAATATTCTTTACGAATTTATTTGGCATATCGGTCCCTTGCAGTAACTGTTGCTATTTTTCTCAAGTTAAAATGATTGGAATGATGACATTAATGCTGTTCCACTTTCTCCTTATTTGCTTCTTGAGCTGAAACTATGTTGATGATTGCCATCTTATTCAAATCCATCATTTGTGATTACGGCCAAGACTGTTTTGCCCTATTCTTACTCATTCTCCGTGAAGAACTACAAAATGCTTAAACACTCTTGAATACATCACTAGAACGTTTTGTGTCTATGGCCCTCAGGCTATTGTTTCCCTGGGAATTTATTTTTTTCTTTTGACTATATTTTGCTTTTGGTGTTTTATGGATGTTGCCAATACTTTTTTGCTTTTTAAGTTTTTTTCCACACAAAAAACATCATCTCCCATAACACACCCAAAATAAAATATAGTCAAATTTTACAATATCATCATATAATGATATCATCATATAAGATTTATATATAAGTTACATATATAAATATAATATGTGTATAATATGCAAATAAAAATCTCAAATTATTTCGTTGTATTGGTCGCTAGACGGTCGTGATCTTGTTAGATCCGCTAAGAATATTAACAACATCTGACATAGTAGGACGCTTGTTGGGAGAAGCTTGTGTGCAAAGAATGGCAAGCTCTATAATTGTCATTGCTTCCTTTTTAGAATATTGATTCCCAAGATTGGAATCAATCACTTGAAGAAGAGAATTTTCCTTGTTTAATTGCATAACCTACATAACGTAGATTTTCAATAAATACCATTAGAATGTTCTGAACGAAAAGTCATATAGATGATAACACTCACCCATTCCAAAAGATAAATCTTCTCTGTTGGTAAGGATAAAGCAACATTTGCCCTGCCACTAATTATCTCCAGAGCAAGCACCCCAAAACTATAAACATCTAATTTTTCTGTGAGTTGACCACGTGTCGCATATTCTGGTGATAAATAGCCACTTTGGTCCAAGTGCCATACATCATAATTAGAAATTTCCAACAATTAAGACAAGATGTAATTGTGTTGCAAATAAACTTACAGTGTCCCAGCAACTTTAGTGCTGATATGTGTTTCTTCATCTCCAAAAAGTTTTGCTAACCCAAAGTCTGCAATTTTTGGATGCAATTTCTTGTCTAAAAGAATATTGCTAGCTTTGATATCCCGATGAATTATCCTAGGAAGTGATTCTTCATGAAGGTAAGCAATACCTTTTGCAACTTCCAGGCAAATGTTATATCGAGTTGGCCAATCTATATCTAACTTACACTCAGATGGACCTGTAAAGTGTTAAAACATTAAGTTGGAGTATGAGAATAGAATAGAATTGAATTGAATTAAAAAGTAATACCAAACAATGCTTGTTGAAGGCTGTTATTTTCTAGGAACTCCAAAACTAGAATTCTGTGATCTCCTTCGATACAACATCCAAGTAATTTGACCAAGTTACGATGTTTTACTGATGATATGACACAGATCTCATTTATAAATTCTTCTTTAGTTGAACTCGATATTGGAAATTTTTTATCTCGTTTTGACGACGATAGTTTTTTTATAGCTACGACCGTGCCATCTGATAGGACTCCCTGTCAAGTGAGACAATAGTTCTAAGCACCAAAAAAAAAAGGGAGGAACTTTTCCAATAATATGAAAAGTACCTTATAAACAACTCCAAATCCACCTTCACCGAGCATATTTTGTTGTTGGAATCCTTTTGTGGCAACTTTTAATTCATTATAAGTAAATAATGCTGGCTTGTTCTCAATACTCTTGAAGTCTATAACGTAAATAGAAACTTTTTAACATCATAATATGGGTTTCATACATTTAATATGTGGGAACTTACCTTGATCTTCTTTTTGTTTGATAAGCATTAGCTGTTGATGCCTTCTCCAACATAAAAATGTAACTAAGCACATGAGTAGAAATGCTCCCAAACTACCTATGCTTATACCGATTATTCTTCCATATGGTATGGTCGAATATCGAAACTCTGTCAATTTTCAAATGTTTTAATTTGAATGGTAAAAGAAAAAAATGCTTTCTTCTTAATGTTTGAGAATGGAAAGAGGAAATTTCTTTACTTGTGACATATTCTATTTTTTCCATTATATTATATGTACATGACAAAGTGACAATAATTGTCTTTTCTCTAGTTCTATAGGTTGATTAATGTACAAAAGTCCATTTAGAAAGCCATTCGTATAGATAATTTATGAGATAGTTATAACTATATATAGAAGATACGCATGGTGTTAGTTTGCAGAATTAATTGAAGATTACTTCATTGGTGTTATATGTAAAATATAGACTTGTCCTGGTCTATAATGGATGTTAAAAATGCTCTATTCCTCCTCAACTATGAGTGATTAAACTTGATTGAGCACACTCTACCTCCCTTCTATGAATAAATCATACTCTTGTTCTATGTACATTCAATGAAGACAATCGTTAAACATATTCTTACTTTGGAGATGGTCATAAATGAGTGCCAAGCTATTCACTGTTCTTTTATATGTATACAAGTGCTTATACTAAGGATCGTATAAAGTCAACCCAGAAAACACACCCAATGTGAAAGATTCCCTTAGATGCTTAAGATTCTAAAAAAGATTCCCCTAAATTTTCAAAGATTATCCCAAGATTCCTTTAGATATCTCCGAGATTCTATGAAGGTCCTCCTAGATTCCTCTAGATTTAATGAAGATTTCCCTACACTCTCCAGGATTCCATTAAGATTGTCTTAGATTCTCAAAGATTTTTATGAAGATTTCAATGAATTCCCTTAGATTCTCAAAGATTCTCCTGAGATTTCCATAGATTTCCAAAGATTCTCTTGAGATTCCTCTAGGTTCCCAACAATTATCTAGATACCCCAAGATTCTTGGTAGATTACTCCTAGATTCCCTTAGATCAACTTCTCCCCCCTCTTGATTTCCCACATGCAAGCATAATTTTTATCTCTCGCACTATACTGGAGAGAGAAAATTATTACCCCCAATAGTTAGAACTTTTTGTCCGAGGGCGTCTTGTGGCAGGGCGGATAGGGTATGGCTATTGTGGGCATGCTATGGAGATTTTCTTTGAATTCATCTATGGCCTGGTAGAAGGGTATGGCCGGAATTTATTTTCATCTCAGATTTATTATTTATTCTCTGTAAAAGGCTATGGTTCCACCAGAATGAGGCCGGAGTTTTTACTACAGTGGCGGCAGAAGCTATGGCAGAAGCAATGAAATAGAAGGATTTGGGGCTTTGTTGAATTTGGCAATAAGATGGAAACGTCATTCCGTGGATTCATTCCCTTCATACTGTAAGCCCTTTGACAATAAGGTTGTTCAAACTCGATGCAGCAGTTTTTATGAACATATGAAGCATGCATGCTTGAAAAGGGCAATTTCTGCTTCAAAATGGTTGATTTATATTTCAAATGAATTGTTCTTCATAAAAGGGAACAAAAGTATAACAAAATCATGATTTTTGAAAACCACATAGAGAGCTTCAACAACTAAATCCAGTGAGAAACCGCTTCAACAGCAAAATCCAAGTTTATAGTAGATACTGTTAAATCCAAGTTTGAAAATCAGATTAAACATACCCTTGCTCGAATCGCTACTCACCTTTATCAAAAAATATGGAGCCGATTGATTGCTCCTTATGCTCTATGCTATTTGAAGGGAAAGAAATGATCGGCAGGATAGGCGGCAGTATTAAATCCTTAGAAAGGTTTAGAGTGTAAATTTAAGCTCAAATCGCCCACTTTTAGAGTTGCCATGGATCAAAAGCAGGAATCACTACCAAGGCTTACCCTGTCTGCATTACCCTTTCTGACATTACCTTGTCTACACCAGAAAGAAGACAAAAAGAGCTTAACAAGTAACTCTATGGGAAATGCCCTTAATGCCAGTTAGATAAAAAAGCCTCTCTCCCGCGCCAAAAGGTTCCACTCTCACCTCCCTCTCGCCAAGCTTACAGGGTTGTAGAAGGAAATCTGGATTAATGAGGATTTAACGAAGGACCAGTATGAAGCACATAAACTAAAGATACAAAATTTAGGGAGGCCAAAGGTAACAAGAAGAAGGCATATTGGAGGAAGGAGAAGGTGGTTCTTGAGCAATAGGGACTTGAGGCCTTCAGGTTTGGAGTGTGGAATATAAGTAGGTTGAATGATACTAAAGCCCAAGGCATCACTCCGATCCTGGATGAATTAGATGTCACTTGCTTTGTAGAAACTCATGAGCATGAGGAATATGGCCTACTGGATTTAAACAAATTCTGCTTGGTGTCCTCCCCCTTGTTCGGTTTATTGGCTAGTCCATTGGGTTAGCAACTAAGAGATCTTGTGTTCAAGTCTCTGGGGGTCCGTCATATGTCCTCATGGACGCTGCCAATGTGGCATGACGTAAAAATACTATCTATCTATCTATCTATCTCTTTGGAATTCTAGATTTGGGAATGGATCAAAAGGAAATGGAGGAATTGCATGCTATATAAGAAATGGAAGGAATTGAAGTGAAATTCACATAACAATATATTTGGTTTGAAATGTAAAAACATGATACTAAACTCCATATTGCTCTTTGCCCCTATGGATAAAAAGCATACAAAAAGGCAGATATGGATGGCAATGACCCTTTCTACCATCTTGAGCAGGACATAATCCACTATCTTTCTTCAGGTTCGGTGGGATTTTAATGCATGGACAGCAAATTCCAAGGCAAGCATAATTGGGGAGGAGAGAGATGTGTTGTGGCTTAATGAGGTAGATGAGATAGAGATGGACGAATTGGGTTGGAGTCGATCTTCCAAAGATAATGTTCAGGTGACCTCTATGGGTAAGTCATTGCCTTTTGATTTTCGTATTTGTAATGGTTTGAAGAGATTTCCAGGTACAGATGCATTTACCTGCAAGGAAAAAAGTATTGTTGATTATTTAATTGATGATGAGAACGCTATTGCTAGCATAAGACATTTTACAATAGAGGAAGGCAGGGCTGAATCAAATCACAATCCTTTGTTGTTTTCCATTCTGGCACATAAAGAGGTAACCAAGGAAACAAGACATGGCTAGGGTGAGCATTAAAAAGCAAGAGAATTAGATAATTGATGGAAGAGACAACTCTGGAAGAACATGATAATGTGTCCCAAATGAGCGCATGTATTACTAAAGCTTTGATACAGGTTGCCCAATCTCATTTTCATTCTATTAGAGCAGCAAAAGGGTTATCCTGCAACTCCTGGTTTGATATGGATTGCAAGTGGGCACGTCAGAAATTTGTTATGGCATCTGAGGCCAATAAAAAAGAAATGCTCAAGGAATACAGAAGAATGACTCGAAGAAAGAAATGGCATATATTAAAGATAAGCAGGGAAAAATGTTAATGGAATGGGTCGATGATCCTAAATATTTTTGGAACAGGTTGAAAGTAAAGAAAAATCAGGGGAATGCATTGTTATGTGATCTGCTGGTTAATCATATGTATAAGCTATGTCATAAAGAAGATGTACAGGAATAGGCGCCTTTGTTGGCTTGGGATACAAACATTTTTACTGTTGAGGATATATGTGATGGCATCAAGTGCCTGGCTAATAATAAAGGTGTTGATAGTCTTGGATTGGTTGCAGAGTTGGTTAAGTGGGCTGGTGACATGGCTGGTGACACGGTTGTGGTGCGACAGAGGTTCCTACCAGAGTGGCAATGCAGTAGGGTGGTGCCTGTACTTAAAAAAGGAGATGTATCAGATCTGAATAATAATCGGACGATTATAGCAAGCAACCTATGGTCTTGACTACCATTGTTGAGGGAAAGCTAAGTGCCTGGACTGAGGAGAATGGAGTAAGAGCTAAGGGCCAGGCAGGTCTTCATGCCTCAACATTCTACGATAGACCAGCTGGTGACCCCACGTGCTATTGTAGAGAATGTGAAGGGGAATAAGAAACCCGTGTTTATGGCATTTGTGGACTATACTAAGGCATTTGACACGGTGCCGCACGAGAAATTATAGGCCCGAATGGAGGCATTGAATGTCCCACCTACACTAAGGTTAGCTACCCAGAAACTTTATGAGAACGTCTTAGTGAAGCTCTCACGATCTTGGTCTGATATCTATAAAAAGCGCATAAACAACAATATTGGCGTGAAACAAGGATGCCCGCTCTCCCCAACACTTTTTTGCATCTTCATAAGTGAGCTTGAAGATTGAATTCTGTATAATGGTGGTCCCGGAGCAGTGCTGGCTGAACATGTGATATCCTTAATGTTGTATGTAGATGACATAGTCTTAATTGCAAGGATTGAATAAACATTTTGAAATCCTAGCTGCATTTTGTGACAGAACTGGCTTGGAGTAAGACAAAGGTTATGATAGTGGGCAAGCTTGCTAAACATGCATTTTGGTAAAAAGGGCAGCAGTTGGAGGTAGTGACTTCTTTTAAATATTTAGAAATCATCTTTGAAAGCAATTACAGATGGAACCAGTGTATTGAACAAAGCGTGCAGCAATGGTTTGAAAGCCTTGTGCGCATTCTAGAAGGAATGTAGGAGAACCCATGTGTGGGACTGGTCCATGAAAAAGATCCTCTTTAAGACATTTGTACAGACGGTGGTTCTATATGGAGATGCGAGGTTTGGGGGCCTAGTCTTCCAGCCAATCTATGGCTTGCTATTGAGAAATTGCAAAAGCGCTTTCTATATTCTGAACTAGGTGTCAAAATGCAGACACTGTACGCCATGATGTTGGTAGAAGCAGGTTTGCTTCCTTTAGAAGGTGAAGCCATGGTACTATTTGTCGCATATATCGCCAAGACCGGCCGTATGGAAGAAGATCGCCTGCCTCATATTGTTTTGCGTGCCAGTAAGGACAAGGGATGTTATCATGATGCAGAGGTCTGGTTAAGGAAATGGAACTTGAACCTGGACGAGCTGAAGGGCAGTAAAGAGGATGTACGTAAGTTGGTAATGGATCATGTATATGGAAAATTGTGGAGAACCCAAAAGACTAAAATGGTGTTCTACCATACACCAATAAATCCAGAACTTATGGAAGCCAAATACTTAGCTGATGGGCGTCTCCCTACACTTTAGGCATGTGATGGCTCGCCTAAGGCTTAGTTCACACTATTTGAAAATAGAAACAGGACAATGGTATAGGGTACCCCGAGATAGACGCATATGTGAGTTATGTGAAGGTGGTCACATTGAAGATGAGCTTCACACATTGCTTTGATGCTCAACCTATAAGGACATCAAGTGCAAGTACGAGATACATGAAAGAACATTGTTGGAATTTTTTAGGCTCCCAACTATGAAAACTTGTCATTTTATATTTGATGTACTCCATACTAGAGAAAAGTACTCTAAGGTAGATATTGATTGTTTTAGTGATAATACTGCAGAGAGTGAGAGTAGTGCCTATACCGATGATATCGATGGCAACTTATGATATGTACTATGTTCGTCTCATAGACTTGTTAGGTCTCAACAGATGTAATAAACACTTCACTTCATTTCACTTCACACCCCTCCCTCCCTCCCTCCCTCCCTCCCTCTCTCTCTGTTTGGTTATCAACTACATATCTCGATTGAGATCCCCAAAATCACACTTTGACGGTTGGGTGTCAAACCCCACAGATGCAATGTAAAGTGGTTGGGAGCAGGACCCAACCAAGCAATGTAGTGCGGTGTGTGGTCACATGTCTAATTGGATGCTGCCTAGTGGCGTGAGGTTAAACTCTCTCTCCCCTCCCTCCCTCCCTCCCTCCCTCCCTCCCTCTTTATTCTTTTGCACATATCCTAGTAGACATCAACATTTTGATGTTCTAAGCAGTTCTTCTTAAACTGGAAATTTGAACAAGACCAAAGTTCTGGTTCTGGTAGTGCAAATCACCCCACCTCGTGGTGTAAATTCTTCAATGGTACTCCAAAAAGCACCATTGGAACCAAGTGTTGCTTCCAAATTTAATTAATGAACAACAACAATAATGATGACATCTGAAGACACCAAAAGGTAGACTTCCACGCAAGATAATTTCGTAGAACGTAAGAACAACTTAGTGGTAGCGGCCATGTTTTATGATCGGACAAATGCTTTTATGTAGTAAGTGCTTTGCATTGTTTAGGGATACCATTAGTGAATTCTGCCACATGGAATGGCTTGGAGCAAATATGTGTCCATTATCACTACGTTAACATGTACATATATAAAGTCTGTAAGTGAGTTTATTGGTGCTAAGGTCTTTCCTTTAAAAATATTGGTCTCCGTGGACGATAAAAATACATTCTATTCTATTTTTAAAAAGCTTTCGGGGTAAGGGCTTCTGAACCTTGGACAGTAATAGGCATGTTGCATTCCCTCATGTATGGGTCCCATAGGCCTTTTGGTCTTTGTGGACAATAAAGTTCAGTTCAATTCTCTTTAGTGCAATCAAGTTTTGTTGACCAAATGGTCTATGGCACCTAATAAAAGAAGAGCACAATATGCATGTTGTATAAGATGTGAAAAACCCCCTCCCTGATGAGTATTGTCAAAGATAGCAAACATGTGGAACATATTGTGCTTGACAGCCCGCTGGAAGAAGAAATTCTAAGATTCGATCTCTAGATAAAATATTCAAGAACATGCACCGGAAGAAGAAATTCTAAGGTTGGATCTCTAGATAAAATATTCAAGAACATGCACGTATATAGATGAATATCAATGCAAGTTTAGTTCTCGAAGCTATATCTAGATGCTTGCCTCGTTGATACGCTTTTGGATGCCATTATAAAGAGCAAATTAATTCTACATGATTTCATGGGCCATATAAATACATGCTCACACACTTGCCCATGAGGATATGTATGGAAATTGCATCAGATTTCTACGAATGCACATCATCTCAGAATTGAAATGAGTGGCGATAATATATCATGGAGATGCTTAACTAATGTACTTAACTATGCCAACAAAGAGATCAATGGATTTACAAACATTATGGTTTTTCCCCGAAACCCCTTTTTTATGCTTCCTTTCCCTCTTCCCTCCCCCCTCCTCTCCTACAATTGAGTCAATACTCTGGCTTGCTAAGTGTGTCTTTACATATGATGTAACTTATCTAGCTAATGACAGTTGAGTTTGATTAGGATCCCCTCAATTTTGGAGATAAAAATAAAGTACCAAAGAAATGATACATACCCGGAGTAACAACTATAGCAGAAATAAGAGGTCCAAATGTCCTTGATTTGGGAATGCAGCATGTGCCCATTTCTGACCATTTAAAATGGATTTCTAGCACCCCTTGTGTTACTTGCACAATGTTTTTCACCACCAAAGCTTTAAAAGATCCATTTGCTTTATTTATAATGTCAAAATCCTTATAGAGTATCTCTCCCTACAAAAGAAAGCATAATGTCATAAAGCATTTATTTTTATTATTGAAATGGCATACAATTGGTCTTAATATTAAAGAAGAACATAGAAAATATAGGAAAAATTACCAGAATATCCTTAATTTTTCAGGTATTTTCTAAATTGCCCTTTATATTTGAAAATCCCCAAAATGTCCCTAATTTAAGATTTCCCAAATTTGTTTGTTGCTTCCCGCCTAAAATAGATCAGTTCCTTTTCTCTAGATTCATCAAACTGCCCCCTCTTCCTTTTCTTGAGATCACTACAAGCTCGCATGTCGTTGAAATCATCTTGCATGAAGTTGGAGATTTGTTGTAGCACTGCACGTTCTACTTTTCGTGCATGTTAAGGTATGGGCAATTTCAATTCATGGATTTAAGGTTAGGAGCAATGCCATCAGAGAAGATTCTGTACGATGCCATATAGAATTAAAAGTTGAAAAGTCAGATAAAACTAGATATATTGTCTCTTGCTAGGATCAAGGCATGTCCATGTCATTTGCTTGCATCAACTATACATGATGGTGGACCAAGGTGTAAAATCAAGAAGTTTATTGACATGCATACTTGTGAAGGCATAGCCAATTATGCAACAATGAAGCTTCTCTTGATGTTGACTTCAAAGTTATGGGAAAGATAAGAGATGATTCACGTTATAAGTACAAAATACTTGCAAGCAGATTTTGAAAAGGAAACATGTACAAAAATAAAATCGCCTCTAATGCTATCAAACATGCTCTTAGTTTGATTCACGAAGATTCATTTGAAGTATATATAAAAATGTTGCAGCATATTGTGAATATCAAGGTATTGTAGCTCTTGTGCACCAATAGATAATGGAAGACAGATTTTACATGCTTTTTTTGGCATTTGGTTCTTGTCTTTAAGGATGGAAAAGTTGCCATCCATTCATTGTTTTGGATGGAACATTTCTAACAGACAAGTATCTTGGCCACTTGCTATGTGCAACAGGCATTGATGCAAATGGAGGGCCTTATCCTATTGCATTTGGATTCATTGACAATGGAATGAAGACAATTTGGATTTGGTTCTTGCAGTTATTACATGATAGTATTCGGGTTATTAAACAAATTACTTTTTGCACCTCTCATAGAATGAAGGGATTATTACCAATGATGAATTTTGTACACATGCTAGTCATCTTGATGCAACTGAAAAACAAATGCAAGAATGGCAAGTTCATCGGGGCATTTTGGAAAGCTGCGTATGCAAAATCAATAGAGGGCTTCAATGAAGCTATTATATGCATGAGAGAAATCAATAAGTGTAAACTAATTGGATACTTGCATCTACATCAGTGTAGCATTAGGCTACTGCATACTTTAAGGGAAAGGGTTACAATCATATAACGCCTAACATTGGAGAGGCTTTGAACTCTTAGCTACTTGAAGCTAGAGACAAGCCTTTACTGTCGATGTTGGAAATTATTTGGAGGCAATTCATCGAGCATTTTTACAGGAATTATAATGAGGGACAAGCATTGTTGATGGCTTGTGGAGAAAATGTTGCATTTGCATTAGTCAAAGATGCATGACAACACATTGAAAAGGTAATTAAACATGATAGAAGGAATATAATCTTTTCTTCTGATGCATTTGTTTCTGAAGTGCATGGTCCATAGTATTCTTACATTGTTAATATTGAGACTAGGACATGTGCATGCTTGGATTGGCATTTTGGTAAAAATTATTATAAAGTTAAGGGCATTCGAGTAAATTTCTCTAGAATATAATAAGAAATTCCATAAAGATTTTGCAAATTTTTTGTATTATGCAAAAGTGAGATTTTCCCTAGGCTTGGAAGTATTTCTAGAACTGTGCACTTTTTTTTGAAGGACAGAAACAAAAAGTTTAGTAATCAGATATGAAAAGTGCAGAATATACATGTTTCACCTAACTGTGCAGGCACAAGAAGATGCCATGGAAACATGAACCTGACGCACAATGTACTTACTCCAGAATAGGGGACTAATAATAAGAACCAATTTGAAGGTACTAAATCGAGAATACGTGCCCCCACTTTTGGCTCAAGGGAGGAACACTTCTAAGCCATCAATATCTTAGCTTGAGCTACAATAATAATGCCAAGAGGATGCATTGGTAGTCTAATGCACTGTTAAACAACCCTTGTAGCCAGGACTGCACCGGTTGAACCTCTGGATAATAAAAAAGGCAATGCTCAAGAGTTTTAACATCTGAAAGGCAGAACGGGCATATGCAATTATGCGAGTTTCATAACCATGCTGAAAGGCATTAACTCACAGGCACTTGTGGATAACCTGCTACCAAAGTAGAGAAACTTTAGGATGGAGCAACTTATCCCAAAACCAATCCCATATACTCGAATTGGCTGTGGAATCTGTAGGCACCACCCATCTGGCAACGGAAGGGGTTGCAATGCTAAGAGGAAGCAATATACTGAGATGACAAAATGCTTTTCTTTGTGAATATTTTCATGACAACCCCAAGGCAACCTTTTTGTAACATCAACCTCACCATAAAAGGCAAATTTTTTGCGACCTCCTCCCATACAAACACATCTCAACGGGGGGAGTAGAAATTATGCCTGAAATTCAGGGCAAGACAATAGGCGACTGGCTTCATACCATGCTCAAATAGAGATGACACCTGCAAGGACCCACTGCCTTTGTGTAAAGGGATGAATTGATGCAGCCAGTGAAGTTGCTGAGAGGTTCAGAGGCAATAGTGCCCACCACCATGGGGTCTCCAATAGAAAGTGGATAGAAGGATATGATCAAAAAATATGTATGGCTGCATCCCATGCTATCAATAATCCACGCAGAAATGGAGAAGCATTTGGAAAAGGTTGGAGAGGTTGATAATGCCAGGGTAGAACTGGTTTGACTACTTTCTTGCCTACACTGGATAGATCACCTAGGAAGAAATCAACCTGTGTCTACATTATCGAATTTCCCTCAAGCCTTGTCTCCACATGATTAACACCTTGAGTTAGAAGAAAATAATTGCTTGAGGAGAGGGACATAGTAACAAAGAGATTGTTTAAGAAGATGTAAACCAGGAAAGTCATCTTCACCATTCATAAGTATCCAAATGGACTTTGAAATGAGGACTTTGCTTTGCAGTAAGAAGTCCATCATACACAGACCACCTGCCCATTTTAGAAGGTTGCATTTCGATAAAGCCACCGTAATCACATCACCTTCTTCAGTACCAGCTCATATAAAGTTCTGGACTATTGCAATGAGCCCACGTACTTTGGTCTATGGGGCTAGCACTAAGGATGTCATATGGATATGGGTACTACTAAGGACTGACTTGGCCACTGTAATGCAACTAGCAAGAGACAATTTTACAGTGGACCACCAAAATATGTGCTTTTCTAAACCCTTAATGATCTCTTTCCATGTAGCTCTAGAACTAACATGGATGCCAACTAGAATCCTTAGCAATTTGTTGGCCTATCCATGAGCAACTTCCATGTGGTGGAGTCGGAGTATCCAACGTCCATAAAGCTGTATACTTCTGCCACCCCATAGGGACATCGGAAGCCAGTGAAAATGTATATGAGTACAAATTGGCAGCTTCTAGGTTCTCAACATTAGCAACCAAAAAGAGGAAGATATCATTTGCATATTGACTATGAACATCCTGTGTGTCATCCTCCATCGCAAAACCATCAAGAATCCCTCTGTAGCTGTACCAGTGAATAACACAGCAATGTCATCTCTGTGACAATTGTGAAGAGCAATAGTGCTAAAGGGCATCCTTGGCTAATACTGCGACCAAGTGGAAAGATGTCTGATGACTCACCATGGAAAATAACAATCGATTGAGCAGAGACATGCAGCTTCATGATGTCTGACGTGAACTGCGGCCCAAATTCTAGTCTTACCATACATCTATGCATGAACTCCCAACTAACACTGCCGTAAGCTTTCACAAAGTGAAGGTTAGGATACCCAACCAGAAGGTTTTGCCGGCATTCCCAATAGATCCCCTCGTAAGCAGCAGCAATATTGTTCAGAATGCATCTTTTTGGAAGAATTCCCAATAGATTCCCTCGTAAGTAGCAGCAATATTGTTCAAAATGCATCTTTTTAGAAGAAAGTTTGATTGAGTTGTTGAGATAGACGTGGTGTTGTCTAATGGTTCCCACGGGCCAGTTGGCTACACATTCACATTTTCTAAAAAAATAGTTGGCCATGTCGGAGTAGGATGCATTCTCACCACGACCAATGGGTAGCGGCCACATCAAAACATCAACTTATTAGTTTCACCTAATAAACCTTCAGACCGCTAGGGAATGGCCATTTCAAAATATCATTTGCACTAGCAACTCGTTGGGCCGGCCATTTAGAACATACAATAGTTTTAAGCTTCTAAGAGTGTGGCCAGGCTCTGTATTAGATACGATTAAGGACATAAGATTGCTATTTGTAAAGGGGATGTAAAATTTGTTCCAAGTCTAGTCCTAACATTCGAATAATCTTTCTAACAATATAGTATTTCTCCTTCTAATGACTCGGTTCACCTTTTTTTTTTTTTTAAATTCGATTTGTAATTTGCATCCCAAATCTTCTCTTTATCATCCTTCCCAAATCTGCTCATCATCCTCCCAATTCAAATTAAGGTCAGTTTCTATATAGTTTCTGCTATGATCCATCCTACCAAAACCATTTGTGCTTCTGCCAATAGACAACATGTTAACACATTTAATTGATCTTATAGTAAATTTAGTTAGAGAAATATGTTTAACATCATAAACAAACATACCGACTTACTTGCTAGATGTATGAATGTTGCCAATTTGATTTTTTTTTTTGAAAAACGTTAGTCCCATAATTTCGCCAATTAAGTCACAACTTCTTGTTAACGCAGGGTAAAAATCTGTATAGAAACAGCGGCACGCGAGATGCAGAGATTTGTGTTTTCAGGAAAAGAAACACCGACACGTGTCAAAGCATTATTGGAGTTGTGGCAGAATTGAAGGTAAGGATTCTTCCGGGATAGAATCAGTGGAATGGGGGGTAGAAACAGTTGAATGCAGAGCAGAGACAGCAGAATGCAGGGTAAAAATCTGTATAGAAACAACGGCACGCGAGATGCAAAGATTTGTGTTTTCAGGAAAAGAAACACTGACACGTGTCAAAGCATTGTTGGACACTGTGATAGAATTGAAGGTAAGGATTCTTTCCGTACACAGAATTGCACCTAAAAAGCAATTATTGAAACGTAAAGATTTGGGTAGACATGGCAGATAAAGGGTTTTTTTGGAGCGCGCTCCTCTCTCTCTCTCTCTGCGCTTCATCTCGGCAGTGATGGCATTTCCAGCCGAAACATTGTCGCTGCTGTTTTAGATCCTTGCTTGGAGTTAGATATGGCAGTTTAGGAGTGTCGGGATCTTTCTGGAGTTATTTTGGTAAGATCGGCCAAAAATCAGGTTCTATTTTGCAAGATCGGCTAAAGATTGTGGTTCCTTGAGGTTTCTTGAGCTTTTTTTGTAAATCCGACGTGTGGAGGTGGAGAATGGCTACCTGTGAAGTTCTAATCTGATTTAAAGCGTTGCATGTTATCGGCCTTAGATTATAAAAGAAGCAGGCCCCTCTAGCAGATTCGTTGATGCAGATCCATTGATTCATGGAAGCTAGACTTGGATCTGTCGACATGGTAAGTCTCCTCAATAAACGGCCTCTTCCATTTTTCTGTAAAAATTTCAATCGACTTCACTCTGTTTACTTCAAAGCAGACCATTCCGGCCCTTAGAACCAATCTTTGGCATAGATCTGGATCTCCAGAATGAAGGAAACTATGGATTTGGGATTCAAGGTGCGATCTATAGATTCCAAAGCTATTCTTATATTTAATTTTATTCTTTTGCTCCATCTAATCACTGTCGCTACTCCTTTTGCATGTCGAATCTATGACAGTCAGTCTCACAGACCTGCATGATATGGTGTTCGTAGCACAGGCCACCAGGATATGGTTTTTGTGGCACAGGCTGGTATCTGCGGGCACTCCGGCAGATGTTTGAGATGTCATCACAAGCCGGCAATTTGTTGCACAGGCCCTGTTTTTTGTCGAGCAAATAAAGAATGCAATTAAAAAAATGTTAGAATGCAAAGAATGCACGTAATATTAAAGAATGTAACTAACACTACAATTCCGGAAAAGAATGTTGTACACGTGGCGCTCTAGGATTGAACAATAACTCAGAATGGAAAGTACCCAATCTTTACGTAAAAATAACTCTAACTAGGGTCTGAATCGTAGTCTACATGGTTAAAGCCAACCCTCTTACCAAATTGGCTAGCTAATGTATATTTCTAGCACCTTATTTAATAAGATTGAAATCTGGCTGATAACAGGAGAGAGTATCAACCAAGCATTACAGGTTTGCGATACAGGGTTTGCATAGCGGCTTTGCGTATGCCCTAAGAGCTGTAGATTTCCTTACAAGGCTGCCACTTCTGGTAGAAAATAGCTCATGAATGAGGTGTTAGAAACCTAATGCAATAGGTCCCAAAAGCCCTATCTGCAACGGATTATTTGCATTGATTAAACCCCAGTTTGATTGCTTTCGTGATTCTGGCTCTAGCTTAGCAGAATACGCTGATTCTGGCTTTAGCTTAGCAGAATCTGCTGATTATTATTCAAGAATACGCTGATTTTGCTTACGCATGACAATCCACAGGTTGTATGCACAAGTCGTCCCTAAGAATCATGATGAAACTGACAGTGGAAGGGGTGCAAATGCGTTCCTGGAACTCAAAATGAAGTAGATATGGTTTCGATCCATACTGCAACCAGGTTTATTATAGTTCATTCAATATCTGATATAGAAGCTCATTTTGCTTGAGAAAAGTAGTTGAATACTTAGATTATCTATATTATGACATGATATTATTAAGAAATACTGATAAAACGATTTGCCTTGGTAAAAGATTTGGATATTGATATATTGCAGTTTGTGAATAATATAGCTCGTAGATAGGACATCAGAATGTAACTTTGATATGGAAATACTCCATATGCTTTCTTAATAATTGGCTTATGTAGTTTAAATGGCACATTCTGCTTAAGTATGTACAGCCTGCTAATTAATAGCTGATGATATTGCAGGTTGAATATTCAATTGGTAAACTAAGAGTGCTTTCCCATGGGCAGAAAACCTCCAGGTTTCCTAGAGGTCTGGTTTGCTATTCCAATGTTCCCATGAAGAACCTGAGTGGATGAGGTTAAGAACCTCATTTGGAAAGTAAATCCCGACGATTACTTTTGGACCTGGGTCTAACCTCATCCAGGTCCGTCCGTCGATGGGAAAGCACCCTAAGATCAAGACAGTTATTTGTAGGATGGCATATTCTAGACCTAGTTTTTGTAGCTCTACATTGGCAAAAAGCCACTTAATTTAGTTTGATGATTCTAGACCTAATTTCTGTAGCTCTACATTGGCAAAAAGCCACTTAATTTAGTTTGATGGATTGAAAAGTTCAAGATCCAATTTTTTTTCTGAACGCTATATGCTAAGTGTTACCTTATGTCTGTGTTCGTTTCTTTCATTTTTCATTGGTTGACCATTGAAAAAAATAAAATATGTATTATTATAACCATTAGAACACAACAAATACAACAAATATTTTATTGTGAATGGACGAGGGCGGCGAAGAAGCGGACGCGGCTGCCGGAATTCGACCTGGGTCCGACCCAGGTGTAATCAACGGGGCTCTATGGCCCCCGAAACGCCCTGCCAACGCCAGTGCAGGCTGGACATCAGCCATCTGGCAGACCTCAGGGATCTGCAAATCGTCCCCTGCCGATGGGGTTTTCAACAGTTCTGACCCAAAAATTGGGGCTTTTGCCCTGCATAAGGTAAACCATCCTGCCATTGCTTCAGATAAGAATCTAGGATCATTTGCAGCAGCCCCTGCTCCACATAGTACAAATCATTCCCCAAAGGGCAAGGGAGTAGGTAAGGCATTAGCAGGGGAAGATTTGGCCTCCAAGGCAAGTGTGAGTGCCATCAGTGCCATCCGAAAATTGAAAACTGCAATGTTAGGGGCAGGGATAGGAGATAGTGCAGGTGGGCAGAAAAAATTCACACAGTGCAACAGATCAGATTCATCCATGGTATCTTCTCCGTTGGAAGAAGCAGAAACCGAAGTAAACGAAAAAGAACTAGATGCAAATAAAAATTTAGCAGAGACGAAGCACCAACAAGGCTCTAAGGAAACGCCCCAGGCTTACAGTTCACCAGCACCACATACCCCTAGGCATAGAGCAATCAACGAAACTGATAAGATCATGATGGAGGCTGAAGCAGATGATAATCAGGCATTCCCAAAGGACTTAAACAGAGGTAAGAGTTTTCCCTCTACATTAGTAGATAATGTGATCTTTCAGAACCAGAAACAGGATAGTGTAGCAGACAAAGTAAGAGTAGGAGAAGACCGGGGCCCGGCTAGAGGTAATGCAAGGAGTAATGCAAGGGAGGCTTGGAAAAACAATGACACGATAGCAAGAGTTAACAAGCCTAGATTCTCAGAGTGGATAAAGAATAAGATGCCAACAGAAACAGCCAGGAGTTTGAGAGTAGAGGCAGCACTTAAAATAGTAGAAGCAGGTTTTGCTCAAGATCTGGGCAAACTGAACAAAGGCCAACTTGAAGAAAATGAAACTGAAAGTGCTGGAAATATGGAAGTAGACGAGGAGTCTAACTATCCAATAGCAGAGATAGATCATGGTATGCACGTAAAAGTGGTGGAGAACCTGGTATCACGATCTGTCATTGGTTTCTTTACAAGAGGATTCCTGGACCTCCGAAAACTGGAATACTGGCTCTCAGCACACACCTGAAGAAATTAGGCCTACCTCAACACGAATCGCTAAAGGCACTAGGAAGTAACTTCTTTCTCATTCTTTTTTATAGCGAAGCAGTGGTAGATAAGATGGTGTCCCGCGCAGTAGACTCATTCATGGGAGAATACATTTTATATCAATATTACTCACCTGGCTTCTCTCCCCATCAAATCTCGGCCATCAAAATTCCGTGTTGGTTAGAGATCGAACACTTACCTCCAGACATGTTGGTACCTGAATTCTTAAAGGTCATTGCTAACACAGTAGGAGCATATATCTCACATTCCATCGTCAAAGGACCAAAGATTTGTGTAGCAATACCGGCAACATCAGGCATACCTAAAGGGGTGGTAGTTAAGAGTGGCAAATGCTCTTTCAAGTTCCCCCTGAAACTGACCAATAGATGGGAAATATACAGAATGTTCCCGGACATAAAGATTGAAGGACTAGAAGAGAACCCCCAAGTCAGGTCTAGAAAAGCTGGGACTTCTCAACAACAAGCTCCGACTGGCCTTAATGATCCTCCCACATCCAATGGTGCACCAGTTAGCCATCCCATCACTCAAGTAAGTATCACCCCATGCGCCCCTAGCCAGGGAGGTGAGAATCACTGCTCCAACATCGTGGGAAAGCTAGCTAATGAATCGACAATACAGCCCAGTAATCTCACAAGTTTACCAAAAGCAGATGATCAGTCATGGGAAGTGGTAGGTTCCAAACAAAAAGGGAGAACTAGGAACATTGCTCGGAGGAGCGGAGCACTCCGGTCAAAACCTCTTCCCCAGGCATCTCCGAGTACTCACATTGCTCTAGGAGTAAAAAATCCTTTCTCTCAGTACATTCTGGAAACAACAAACACAGAGAAGGGAACACTTTCTGAAGCGGAAGGAGGGATTGGGAGAGATATAGTGGTATATGGGGAATTGGATGAAATAGAGAGAGTCATTCTCCCAAACAAAAATAAGTGGGCGGATCTAATGGAAGAGGAGGATAAGGTGGATGAAGACCCCCCTACTCTAACAGGGAAAAAAAACAAAAAGTTAACAAGCACAAGTCTAGAAGAAGAAGGGTTGGATAGCATGAAAAGGAAAAAGGGTCCGGAAACATCTCTTTATGAATCATAAAATTCTCAGTTGGAATATTAGGGGAGTAAAATCCTCTGAATACAAGAAGAGTAGGTTAGCAAGCACCATAAAGGGGATCAACCCGGATGTGATATGCTTACAAGAACATAAGTGCAAAAAGGAAGAAATACATGAGCTGTTCAAAGTAATAGGCAATGAATACGTGGGTATTGCTGCAGTAAAGGAAACTTCTAGTGCAGGGACCCTCATCGCGTGGAAAAAAGAAGTAAAAGTATGTGAGTCACAGGTAGACAGATTTGGGAGATGGCCTTTAATCTTATGGCAACATGAAGGTAAAGTATGGGGCTTGGTGAACGTTTACGCCCATAACAACCCCAGAGGTAGAGGAGCCCTATGGGCCACTCTTAGGCACACATTAAAAGGTTTCGGGAACAAGGTAGCTTGGCTAATGGTAGGAGATTTTAATGGTGGAGGCAGCTGAGGATAGACAAGGGGTATCATCTGCAATTGTGCATGGGTTTGAGAAAGTACAGTGGTGCAAACTGTTAGAAGATATAGGCTTCATGGAAGTCGACGGAGATAAGGGCTATACATGGTGTAACGGATGGATAGGCATGGGTAGGACTTATGCAAGACATGATAGATGCTACATCAACGATGAGGCACTTACCATCCTTCCAAATGTGCATAGATCCAACCTTCTACAAAATGCTATCTCGGATCACAATCCACAGGTCATATCTACCCAGATTCGCCAGATTAGAACCTCTAAAATAGTATTCAAACTCAACACTAGATATCTGAAAGATCCAGAATTTGTGGAGGCTTGTAAAAGCATATGGCAATCCACCTTTAGAACGGGCTCAGGGATGGAAACCATGATAACGGCCCTGGGTAATATAAAAAATTATGCCAAAAGTTGGGGTAGAGCTAAAGTGCAAAGGGAGAGGGGAGAGTTGGATAGCCTCTACAATCAGCTCCACTCACTTAGAGCATTGGGCCCGAATGATGGGATAGAGGAGAAGGGAATAATAGAACAGATAAAGGCACTAGAGGAAATCAAGATAATGGAGAACAGATGCAAAGTAGGATTGACTTGGCTAAATGAAGGTGATAAATGCACCAAGTTCTTCTTTAAGTCAGCTAAAGAAACGAAGAGGTCGTCTACTCTATCATCCATTGCATTAGGCGACGGCTCGATCCCTCAAATCCCCAGGGGATCTAAAAAGGTACTTACACAATCATTTCCAAGGTTTTTTTGGGGAACATAACTTGCCATTCCAAGATACATATGAAGAGCTAGTGATCTCAAAAGTTTCATCTATAATGAGCTCTAGCCAAAAAGATATTCTGAGTCGCTCTCTCTCTACGGAGGATCTTGAAAAAAGCCACCCTCTTATTGGCTAAGAATAAATGTCCGGGTATGGATGGAATTCCCATCGAATTCTACCAATGCAATTCGGGAATGGATTAAAAATGATATCTTTTCTGCATACACATACTTCTTGCAAGCTGAAAATTTAAATCCAAGATTGAATACATGCTGCATTGCCTTGGTACCCAAGTGTAAGGAGCCAAGCACAATTAACGATTAGAGGCCTATCACACTCCTATCTGCATTTTACAAAATCATAGCCAAGGCTATGGCAGAGAAGATCAAACCAATTTTAGCGGAAGGTATCTCACAGGCTCAATCTGGCTTCTTACCGGGTAGGAGTATTCTGGGCAATGTGGCAGCAGCTTTTGAAGGGTTGCACTGGGCCAGAAAAACAGGACAAAAAGTAGCCTATCTAAAGCTAGATTTCACCAAGGCATATGACAGCATTAGATGGAGTTTTCTGCATAAAATGATGCTCAAGCTGGGTTGTGGGGATATTTTTACAGAAGGGGTAATGAAACTATTGAGATCAGCTCGAGCCTCAGTCTTATTTCAAGGTGAATCATCTCTTATATTTGAGATTAAGAGGGGCACCAGGCAAGGTTGTCCCCTGGCTCCCTTCCTCTTCAATATAGCAGCAGAAGCTCTCTCACAGTTATTCCTGCAAGTATCTGCAGACGGTCTCATTCAGGGACTAGAAATGTGGGACGGTTCTCAACAAATCTGTAACCAGTATGCAGACGACTCATTTCTGTTTATCGAGGCAGAGGAAAACAATATGTCATGTGCAGGACAACTACTGGCCACCTTCTCAATAGCTTCAGGTTGCCTCATAAATTGGAAAAAATGCTCAGTGCAGTGGCCTTTGGAGAACATGCATCCCATATGTTTGGAAAGCTTACCATGGAAAATTATCCCAGAGGGTGAACACTCCAGCTTGTTAGGAATCCCAGTGGGCATTAACATCACTAGTGCACGAATATGGGATGAAATGCTACTAGGCCTACATAAACACCTAAATTGGTGGAAGTAGCAAATTTATCCCTTGCAGGGAGGATTACTGTGGCAAAACATGTGCTAAGTAATACTTATGTATATATATCATCAATTCTACTTGCTCCGAGGGAGAAGGTGCAGGAGTTAGAAGGGCTGATTCGAAACTTCATCTGGGGAGGTAATGAAGAAGGTGCAACGATCAAAATTGCTTGGTGGAAGTGCAAGAGGGACAAAGCAGGAGGGGGAATTGGTATGTTTGACATAGTCTTACAGAGCAAAGTATTAATAGCCAAATTCATATGGATGATTCTTCAGGAAAAGGTGAAGTCTCCAGGTTTGCACCTCATCAACCAAGCTCTATTATATTCTTGTAAGCATAGTAAGCCCTCCGTCAAGGTCTCGCTTCCATGGTCTCTCTTTTTTTATCTCAAGCCATGTAAAGAAGCCTCCCCCTTCCTGAAGGGTCTTATTTCGGCTTGGAATGCCATAAAAAAACTTTTCACGCTTGATATCAGCAAATTTAAAGCAGGGACCTCCCCTCCATGGTGGGTACCAGTGGAATTGCACAATAAACAAGGCCCATTAGGTATAGTGGCTGACGCAAGGATTGTGAAGAGATGGAAAAACTGTGGTATACATTCTTGTGCTTAGTGGTATATGGGAGAGCACCTGGCCAGTTGGGAAGCATTTCAAGTCTGTTTTGGTTTAAAGGAGGCAGACAAGATAATTTGGGAATGTGTGGCTTCCGTACTCCCAAACACAATAAATAGAGGAGATCAAAGTCCATGGGTCGTACATCCTTCGATACAGCCAAACAAGTTTGTGAAGTCATGCTACAGTAGTTTGAAGACTAAGGGATTTCTTTCAGTATCTCCCAAGTGGGAGCTAGTGATCACGGAGGACATCCTTAAAAACATCCGAGAAACGCTTGGCTGAAATTCCTCCCCACCTAATCAACGCCTTTCTTTGTCAAGTGATCCACGTGGTCCCAAGGGTCAATCATCTAGTCTCCAAATGGGACAATAACATGAGCCCACTTTGCCCTATGTGTGAAGAGGAAGAAGAATCCATAGAACATTGTCTCGGTGGAATGTGGGATGCCGCATGAAGTATGGGCCTGAGTCCGGATAGGTTCGAATACCCCTTAGGAACCAAAGAATTGCTTTGCTAGAATTCTCCCTCCGTAATGGTGTCCCAAGAAGAAGATTTCTTTTCACATAGCCGGGCCCGGACAATCGGTCAATATGGAAAAGGAGGAATGCCCGAGTCTTCACCGAGAATCAGGAGGTATTCATATCATCAACTCAGCTACTTCACCTGGTACTTGAAAGACTTAAAAAATTTAGGCTAGTTTTTAAAAGTGAAGAAGAGATAAATGAAGAAATATGGGGCACCTATTTTAATCTGGTCTAGGTCGGGAAAGAGAATAGTACAAGCTGGAGATACGTAACTACCCCCATCTCATATTCGTGGATGGGTGCACCTCTGCCAAGTGGCTTTGTATCATTCTCTCTAAGTAAATAAAATCTTTTTTTATCCCTCAAAAAAAAAAAAAAAAAAAAAAAAAAACACAAAATCCGCCATACATTTGCAATGCATGATGCATAGACAACACCGAAATTTGTAGGTACAGGAGAAGCATCATCGAAACCCCATGCCTTGGCCCATCGCTTCACAAAGCTTCGAAAAAATCATAACAAAAAATATACACCTGTTCTTCATCGAGAGCACTGCCAATAGCGGATCATAAACCAACAACGAAGTTTGAAGGTAGAATCAGCGGAAATAAACTCCAAGGAGCACAACAGATTCCTGATGCTCGACCAGAGCTTCAAGCTGATGAATCTCTTTTAAGCGGCCTTATGGCTACGACCCTACAACACATCTACGAAACAAAAACTCCCTTTCAAGTGCTGCAAATTCCTCTCAGGAAACATGTTCAAGAATGTCTTGTTCGGCCATAGCTCTTCCTTGTTCATTCAACGATGCAAGATCCAGCGACATTTGAGGTCAAGAATTCAAAGCAACCAAAAATAGAAGTCCACGTGCAATAAAACTTCCAAAAAACAAACCATTCAAAACTATTTTTAATCACCCCGCTATTTAAAACCTTCCCCATCCTTTAAAAAAAAAAAGATCTTTTGCGAACCTTATTGAGTTGGATTTTTGAGCCATAACTTGCAAACGGATCTTATTGCAAGGCTTCAACTTGTCGGATCTTTGGACAGAGCTTCTTGTTGGATCTTATTGCAAAGCACATGGTTGCAAAGCTTTTTCCTATTGCAAAGCTTCTTGCCAGATTTTGTCGCAGAGCTTCTTGCCGGATCTTATTACAGGTATGCTGGAGAGATGCTGCAACTTGATCAAAGATTAGCTTTAAGAACTCGATTCTCCAGCTTATATATTGTAAAGCAATGACATTTGGTCTGCCATTCCTTGTTTATCTGGTGGGCTCCTCAAATAGGGAAATGACATCCCCCTATACATCTCAAGTTAAAACTAACTGAGAGCAAAATGCACAATGGATGATCAGTGATAATTGAGAGTCCCAACGTATATTTTGACCCTTGCATGTTTACCATTCTCATGCTAATTGTGTATTGAATGGCTGTAGGTACGAGACTCTCCTCTAATTGCATATGTTTTTACAAGTTTTTTCTAGCTTGAAGGAAGATGAAGGCTTTGGAGGGAAACAGGCCATAGATTTGCTTCTTGAAGTCTTTGTGCAACTTTGGATATGAGACAAGATACATTCCTGGCTCTATTTACATGCTATGTATTTCTAGATCAAACCATTTTTTATACTCTCAATGATATATACTTTATAGTTGGTGATAAGCTTTATGATTTTTTATAGAATGCTGCAAGATGGTCTACAACCAAATATGAAGCACAAATCAATTGAAAAGATTGCTTTTGACATTATGAGCATGGTTGTTTACCTAAGACAAGAAATGCAGATTGTAAACATTACAAACTCGTATAATGAATGTTACATTCTAATACAATGGCTTGAACTTCTCATGGTATATCATGCATCAAAATGGCTTATGTGGCAATTGTTTCAATCTTCTAGGGATTTAGAGTGTAACATGCTTCAAAGGTAAAGATTGTGAGAAAATTTATGGGTTATGCTGACTGGTTTATTTAACGTGGATGGGATATGGGGTAACATGCTAGAAGGGCTCATTCTAGTGGTCGGAAGATAAGGGATTTACCCAGGAAGATGTCTTGTCTAGTTTTTACTAGTTCAAGCCGAGCTCTTTTGGAATTGGTTAAGGGGCAGGAAAAAAGTAAAAGAAAAAGAAAAAGAAAAAGAAAAAGAAAAAGAAAAAACATATTTATAATGATCTTTCCAACTATTCTCTAAATTTCACACCATAAATACCTGAATATAGATATCAAAAAGGCGCTTCCCAGTACTTTGCCATTTTGAATTGTTTGCACTTATTTCAATTTCTGCGAAATGTAACTCTACAGAATAGTTGCCATTCACCATGTCCAGACCAAAATATCTCAATGAGGTGGGAGAGCTCCGTGCTGTTTGATAAATAGATGGCTCAATAGCAGACCCATTTGGAATATTAGAAACATCAATCTTATCCGTCGTCGTGCTAAGTAGATCAAATGTATCGCCATCAACATTATTAACATAGCCAGTACTACTGATGGCCCAACGTCTACTTTGATGCATACTAACATTAGCATACTCCAAATAAGTAAGATCACCATCATAAGAACCCAGTTGTTTGCCTCCGCAATTGATACCAATTTTAACATCTGTACATATTTCACATTGTTATGCAACAATATATATTTTTTATTTGAGTTTGTAGCCATCTCATACTTACTTTTGCCAGTAGTTGCTCTAGTGCAAGGGGACTTTGAATCAAGACAATTGAATAAGACTGCAGCAGGCCTTGAGATAAAGAAGTTATATAAAATTATTAGTTGGTTAGCAACATTCATAAATAGTACATATTTGATAATTACCTATTCGAATTTGATGTATCAAAGAAGTTCCAGTTTAAGTTTCTGTTAATAGAAGCCAAACATTAGGCTTACACTTCTTAAGTATCATGAACACAAATTTAAGGATGTCTATATGCTAACAAGCCAGATGTGTTGGGCCATGTAGGAACTAATCCAGATAGCTTGTTGTATGAAATGTCTCTGTCCAAATATCAGCAAGTTAATAAATCATATGAATTCTATTACTTAAAAACACAAAGTATGATAAAAATACAGACTATACTTACATGTACTGTAGGTTTTTAAGTTTCTTGACCTCTTCAGGGAGTTGGCCACTCAAATTATTGCTTCCCAAAAACCTAAATCACATTGCTGCAAAGTTAATAATGGAACTACATAAATTGATAACAAGTTAAATAAGATGACATACAAAAAGATAACATACTGGAATTCTATATTGCTTGTTGGAGCTGATAATATACTGACCTAGTACATTTAGAGAACCTATATGACATCTCCAATGCCAAAGGTATGCTTTTGAACTGATACTCATTGGATAGGGTGGAAGAAACATTATTGCAACATTACTACCTAGGATTTAAAAAACCCCGCCCCAAAGGGTTTTTGAGGGAAAACCTTAACAATAGAAACTATTTTCAAGAGTTTGTCTTTTACTTGTACACATCAAATTGATGATGCATATTTATTTAATGCTACTTGTTGAGAACATCCAAGATAAAGGATTATAATGCCATTACTGCAGCATGTGCAAGAGCACATGTAGCAATTGATTATGTGCAATTAAGTCAACATATCGTGCTTGAATAACTCCAGACGTTGGAATGCGGCATTCATCTTCAATGACTCCCATTTAGCAACATTGATATATCCTGTTTTCATGCTCCTCACAACTCCATCTGCAAGCTTTATTTCTGAAGTGACATGCTCCAGTACGAATGGACGCAATTGTTGTATGCCTTTTCATGGGCAAATGCGATAACAGGTAGTGGTGGGGGCCATGGGGAAGTGTAGGACTTTAGCTTTTGTAAGTGTGCTGCTTTGATATTTATCAAAGCACTGGCATCCCAAAGCTTACCAAGGAAACATGTCTCGGGATATTGCTTCAAGTGATTGTGATCTTCATTATTCCGCTCCTAGACATAGACATGGGTAGAAAACATTCAAAACTCAAGAAAAACGTTTCATTTATAACACCTATTATTTGATTTGTTTCTTTATCTCAAAACTATGAGAGCCCATTTCCAAAAAAATATTCTAAAGGGATGGCATTAGTTTATTTAATACCTTCCTATATTAGAGTTACCAGACAAAGAACCATTTAATAAAATATTTATATTGTTTACAGTTTGAAAATGCATTTGGGATCCACCATAAGTCCAACTTTTCTCCTAAAAGCATTATATTAGTCGCCGCACTGTGCATTTCGAGGAAACAGTCCTCAGTTCAAGTAAAGATAGGTCTAGCTCTTTCAAAATATCTCTCAACCATATCCGATTGTGCATTGACAAGCTTAGCTGCAATGGGAAGAGTTGTAAAATTCCAGAGAGTTCCATTAAAAATATAAGTGAAACCATCATTTGTAGCTCTGAAGCCTTTGCAACAGGCAGGCAGGTAGGCAGACAGACAGACTTACTTTTAACGTCCACATGTGTATAAAAATACCTATTAATTGGTATTTACAATGTTGCATGGTATATCTTTATTTTATGTTTATAAAGCATATCTATTCGCTCATTTAATCAAAAAATTGCTTACAATTTGTTTAAGGCGACCAATGATCCAAATGTACTTGGTATTTCACCTGTAAAATTGTTGAAGCTCAAATCCCTAAAGGTATCAATGTCTTAGTAATCGAATTGAATTTTTATATTTCTACTTCAACCACACAAAGAATCTACATTATCTTATTGCATACAAGTAATTGAGGTTTATCAAATCTCCAATTTGAGCAGGTATCGTGCCAGTAAAGCCACAATCACGAAATGACCTATTCCAATTTACACAATGAGAAATGTAATAAGTATTAGTGATTAGCACAATTGATTATTAGATACATACAATTCTTTTAACGCCTTCAAATGGACCAAACTTGATGGCATCGATAGGTTGGAAATGCCACTTCCATCCATATATCTGTTTCAGTTCAGAATCTTTCCCTTAAAATACCATTGATGATAATTCATTAATTCAGCTCAATAATTCTCTCTAATATTTACACATAATCGTCGATTATGCTAAAGTAGTATGTCTTCTACCCTTAGTTCCATATAAAGAAACATAGTTTGTTGCCACATCTAATTGTTCTATGGACTCTTGATCAATAAATGTAATATTTTATTTTCTAATTTATTCTAATTTACTTCTTTTATACTTAGAAAGGCGAGCCTGTCCACTCACCCACCCGTCCATTTGCTATTGAGTTTCAAATAAGAAGGGTTACTATTTTTCAAAACAAACCAAAAGAAAACAACAACAAACCAAGTACCTCTTGTGTCTTTGCTCAAGCGCTTGTGTACATAGCTACTACATATGTCTTTATAGGCTCACATATAGGGATTGATATGGGGCCAAGAAAGCTGCGTATTTTCCTTTGATAGTCGAAAATGCTAGATAAATCTAGATTATATGGCGTTTAGTTCTAAAATCTTTAGCTGACAATTCTTGCAGGTTCTAGACACTTTTGGTTCATGTCTCAATTCTGAGTTGTGTGCACTTGTGTGAATATATGTAATGCCTGACAACTTTTCATGATTAGCTGTATCTGTTGTCCTTCAACTAGAGTAGGGTTGATTTGATCTCGTTAATGAGGTGTTTTTATGCTAATGACATCCCAGAGCTTGTCTAAGGAATAAGCATCCATGTACTGCTTCAACCAAGTAAGATCTTCATTTTCATTTCCATGAAGATATAGATTTCTAGAAAGCCCACTTCAATAGCCAAGTTTGATATTTCTCCTTTTATCAAGATTTTAGCTGTTGTTGACCTGTGGCAAGTGTGTACATCAAGATTGGCAAACATGTATCCCACATATGCATCATCTTTAAGTAGTAAAGCTTATGGTGTTCCATTTCTGCCTATTGATCTGACAAAATTCTTCCTCCTACAGGAGGATGTGATATGGAACAATAGTCTTGATCCATAGTGCTCACGAGTCAAAAAAGCTTTCAGAACAATGTAGTATATGTTCATAGGATCCCACACCTCCACACACTATAGAAGCATTGGCTCTACTAATACACAGAACAAATGTGTCTAGTGGGACGAAGCGTAAAGCTTTGTTATTTTGCATAGTATATAGAGTCTTCCAGCATGCAATTATGTTGTTCTGCATACAATTGTCTCAATGTATATTAGTCATGAACTCAACCCTGACATACTTCTATATTTCCAGGACCTGCATAAGCCCATTATTGTAGAGATTAAAAAACCTTGCTCGAGGTTCTTTGAGGGGAAAACCTTGGCAGTAATGAATTTACTGTGATGAACTGTACAACCCGAGATATTGCTTCAACCGAGTTTGTGATCTTCAATGCTCTCTGCACTTATATGCATGTCTGTTTCTGCACATTCTTCTAGAGAACCAACCTATATGTTTCTCCTTCCAACATGCTTTAAGACGTTGTGGACCCATGGTCATTGCGTAAGTAAGGTTTGAAAGTTGAGTGTTTGTCTCGTTATGGACCCATGGTCATTGTGTAAGTAAGGTTTGAAAGTCGAGTGTTTGTCTCCTATATTGACCACCTCCAAATAGTAGATCATGTATCATTGTAGGCCAACATGTTAAAGAGAAATGAATCATGTCTCTTGAAGAAGAATTGGATATGGGATTGTGAACTTGAATCCAAGAGCCCAAGTCAGAAAGGCTTTTTGGATGTGTTCCAAGTCTTCCCAAGTGGGAAGTGATATGAATGGATCCCTATACTTTCATCCCATAATAACAAAACCAATATAAAAAAACATAAAACAAGTGTGCCTGATGTGACCAATCATAAAGCTCTACATTGTGGCAATTGATCTGCATGGCGTAGAAATCCTTCCAACTTGCAGTCATTCATTGTCAGATATAGGTGGCCCAGTATGTGGTGGTTGAAATCTCCACTCCAAGGTATTTAAATGTTTGCAACACCTCTTCATTTTGTCTTTGATAGGTGAACAAAAGATTTCTGTACTGCCTAGAAGAGTATATTAGGAGAACCTTGGTCTTGGCCATGTTGACCCACATTCTAGTGTTCTGAAGAAGGTACTGAGTGCATCCAGATGCTGCTACATACTAGCAAGGATGTACGCTAAAATATACACATCATTTGCATATATTAACTGCCTAATGATGTAATAAAACAAGTCAGGTCCCTCTGACTCCATGTTGAGCAAGCCAGTCCTCGAGCTGATCAATGTATAATAGAACGCTCAAGGTTATACTAGAGATAACAATAGGCTAGAGGAAAACATTATGTAATAAGGTCTGAAGAAAGAAGCTGCTATAGGCTGGCTACAATTGTCACAAAGACTATTGATACCAATCATGGGACTATATGGAAATATGGAGGCAAGAGTGAATTGGTACAAAGATGGGATAGAATGCGACATCAGAAGATATGCATGGTTGTCCCACTACATCTAATCACTGGATTGTATGTAGATGCACTGGGGAGATTTAGAGCAAAAAAATTGAACGCTGCAGCAAGAATGCACATGTTACAGGTGGCCACAATACTATATGCAGATGATTTGCTATTGCTAACAACAAAAACAGAAGGAATGATGTGATAATCCTTTGCAAACTACCTTCAGCTGTCTTACCCTTCACTATATCAATTTGTCTTAAGATTTCAAGCATGTTTCTATAACATTTTGGAGGTTGTCTAGAAAGGCTCCTATGTTTACCCCTTTAGCTTGGTTCTTTTTCTTCGTAGATATTTCGTAAACTACTGGGATGAATGACATGTCTATCTATCTACTAATCCATGTGAATCTCAGACCAAAATGGATGTGCAATGCTTGTTTGTTTGTTTGTGTGAAATGTAAACTTATATTAGAAAGTCTATTTTGAAAATTCCTTTTTAACATATTATACCCCAAACTATTAATGGAGGAAAAAAAAATTGGGATTCCTTACTTACATGGCTTCAAGATTTGTCAAACGCCACAAAGTTGAAGGTATTTTACCTTGAAATTTATTCCCAAAGAGTCTCCTGACATGGTTAACTAAGTTCTTCTCTAGTATAACATAACGAGCAATACAAAAATAATAACTCACAACTTGGATAAGGCTGTCATATTTCCAAAAATCTCTGGAATTGATCCATTCAAATGATTGTTGTTTCCATAACTAAAAATAACATACAACGTGTCCACATTAAAATGGAAAAACAAAAATGAAAAAATATATATCATACTATATCACATCTATATTCTTATATTTTTCACTATCTAGAACGCCGGTTCAGATCCTATGGCTCACGTCGCTTTGGGACATATCTTACGGCCCAGATGGCTTGGGAGTTTGTATGTAACATATGTAATTGATCCTACGGTCCAGGATTGATTTGATCCGATCCGATCCTACGTTTCAGATGGCTTGACAGTTTATATATAATGCATCCTATGGTCTAGATTGATCTGATCCTGATCGTCGATCCGAGATCCTACAGCTCATGTTGCTTTAGATATATCATACAACTCAGATGGCTTGGAAGTTTATATGTAGACGATTCTACAGTCTAGATTGTTCTTGATCTTAATCATCCATTCAAGATCCTAAGGCTCACTTGCTTTAGACTTATCCTATGGTCCAGATTGATCCTAATCCTTGGTTCAAAATCCTATGGCTCATATGTTACATTGCTCGAGCCTTGGTATTTTCAATTAATCTTAGGAAGAGGCTTTGAAAAGTTTTTAATGTTCTAGAAAGTTCTTTAATGTTCTAGAAAGTTCTACAATGCGTCAGAATGTTCTAGAAAATTCTAGA
This sequence comes from Isoetes taiwanensis, assembly GCA_021234155.1. NCBI lineage: Eukaryota > Viridiplantae > Streptophyta > Lycopodiopsida > Isoetales > Isoetaceae > Isoetes > Isoetes taiwanensis. The sequence goes on from JAJEKV010000040.1 coordinate 6,056,974, forward strand.
ATGTTCTAGAACACTCTAGAATGCTGTAGAATGTTCTAGGATGTTTCAGAAAATTCTACAATGTTTAAGATTGTTCTAGAATTTTTGATAGGGATGTGATCTGAACTGTTAGATCTGGTGGCCCATCTCATCTATCCATTTGTGCACAAATATCCCACATGCATTTATGCAAAAAAGAGGCCCATTTTCCAGCATTTAAGGGATCCTTCCACATGAGGATGGGCATTCTGGTTCAGACTAGAATGTTCTAGAATGTTTTAGAAAGTTCTAAAATGTTCCAAATAATTTTGGAGGGTTCTAAAACATTCATGAGTCTTTTATATTGTTCTAGAATCTTCTGGATTATTCTAAAAAGTTCTAAAATCTTCTAGAATAATCCAGAAAGTTCTAGAATTCTAAAGAGTATCTAGAATGTTCTAGAAGACTCCAAAAAGTTGTAGAATCTTCTAGAATCCTCTAGATTGTTCTGAAAATTTCTAGAATTTTCTTAAAAGTTCTAGAAAAGATTCTAGATAGTTCTACAACATCTTCTAATCTCATAAAATCTAGGAGAATCTAAGGGCATCTTTGAATGGCAGGCTGGGGATTCTTACAGTGCAAGGGCAACATGCATTGAACCCCCACAAAAGCTCCCTTCCATCTGAATCCTATAATACTGAAACCTTAGTGATAGCTATCAAGGATATCTAACTTATAGTGAACCAGAGGACCTCATTTTAAATAATAACTTCAATTGATGAACCATCATTAGCATGCTACATTCTTGATTAATACTGTTTTTTCTTAATAACAACACATGGTGAACCATCATCCATAACATGCTATATCTATATTCAATATAAACAAGATGGTAGTGCAGTGCCGTAGACACCGCACTTGTTGTAATGCTTGTAGATCGTCTCAAGAATTTGTGTTCTTTTGACTAACATAATTTTTATATTGCTCTATGGCACCGTACTTGTTGTAATGCTTCTGGATTTTAGTTGAGCTTTCGAGAATTTGTATTCTTTGTAGTGACACAATTTTCAAATTGCTTTAAATAGGAACTCTTAACATCAAATGTAAATTCCTGAAAATTAGAAGCTAAGTAGAGTATTTGTAGTATGCACTAGTTGTTCGTTTGTCTCCTGTCATAAATGTGATAATTGAGAAGAGTACATAGCTCTTCTAAATATTAGAAAACATGATATTATATTGTAGATAAAAGTATTGAGTTGAAAGACAGGTTAAATTCTTGAATTTTACACGCACTGCAGCATTTGAAGATTTTAGAGTAGGTGCATTATTTGAATATTTTAGAGTAGGTGCCTTAGATTGAATCAACTTTTCTTAATGTTTAGCCCTTTCCTTCTAAAGGTTCAAACGAACCTAAACTTTAGACTATGCCCTACAAAGACATCTTAGATTGCACTACAAACTGAATAATGCAAACATTGCAGGCCGGAATAATTATTGAAACCGCGGACTGAAGTAACTATTTCAGATCTTGAGCTCTTGCAAAATCGAGAACCTTCGAAAGATAAATTCAGATTAAAAAAATCTAGGATTGATGCTTTCTTTTCCTCTTTGCCAGAAGTTCGTCAGATATGAGATGTTTATCTTGGTTATAATATTTCATGCTGTCAAGACAGGTCCAATTACATCTAGTTTTAAATCCCAGTAGCAGTGGAGGCAGTGTAGAGTGTTGAGTACAAGAAGGCTTCAAGAACCCTTGGTTGAAATCTGCCTGATTATTTATAAACTTCAAGGGGCAAAGAACATGCCCCTTTAGCATCTGTATGGCAATGACGTCTGAAGCTTCTAGAAGAAGCAACAATTCAATTACACGTCATTTCAAAAAAAGAAGTGGATTTCTTACTGTGGCCACCTGCCTTTTGACCAAAATTGACCATTCGCATGTGTGCACATCAACTCTGCATTAAAATAGGCCGATGGACTTGGGAGGCACGTGAGGACAAGATCTGTCAATGCTGCTAATAGAGCGCCATTGAGAATGAATGCCATGCCTTCAGACCTGTCCAGCATTCGATAATATTGAGGCACAATATATCCATGCAGTTTTGCTGGGCCAGCCTTACATGTGCTATTGAGCACGACCTCCGTGGGCTTGCTAGGTTCATATCTTCAAGAGGTCATGGCTACGTAGACACAACTGGATTTTCTGGTACGGTATTGGCTTGACTTGTGTTATATTATATCATTGTATAGTCTACGAGTATATTTATTACTGCCAAGATATTTTCCCCAAAACCCTTTGGAACAGGAGCTTTTAATCCTGATAGTAATACGCTTGCTGCTCTCTTTTGTGGGTCCCATAGGCCAATTGGTCTCTAGGGATGATAAAAGTCACCTACAATCTAGTTGGTTATTGTGTCAATCTGGGACCATCATAGGCTGCACATTTTCTAAGGCATTTATTCACCTTCTTATAATGTTATTGTTGTAGCCTAGGCTAAGATATTGATGGCTTATAACTCTTCCTCCCTCAGGGGAGAAGTGAGAGACCATATTTGGATTCAGTATCTTTAGATTAATTCTTATCATTAGTCTCCTATGTTGGAGTAAGTACATAATGCTATAGTGTCATAATCCAAGAGCATTTTTATGTGCTTATATAACTACATGAGATATGTACATCTTGTAACGTTTATTTTTTATCAATAAGATTTTTGTCCTTAAAAAAAAAAAAAGAAAAAAAAAGCTGTTCTATTCTATTCTATTCTAATTATTCTATTCTATTCTATTCTATTTTGTTTTGTTCTGTTCTATTCTTCCCTGTCATAAACACTTGTGATTGCAGACCCTCATGTTTCATGCCCTTATGTCTTGTTGTTGAGGTAAGACCCTTATGTCTTTATGATAGATTGTAGTTTGGTTAAGTTTGTGAGTGCAGGCAAGTTTTTATCAGCATCGCCAAGGTGCATCATAACATGTTTATATAGAATAGACATATATGAGGATCGGTATCATTAGCTTTGTCCAAAACCTTGTTGTGCTCAACTTGCTATAGAACTCTATCTTGACTGGTCTTACTATTATCATTAGGGTTTTTTCTCAAAAACTCGAAAGAATGAAGTATTTTTAATCCCGGCTATAATGGTTTAAACTTTATTGTACTTTAATGTAGTTTTAGTGGAGATGCCATGGCCTTTATTTCTTCTTTAAGTTACTTACTAGTTTTGACAATTGAATTTGTCTTCACATAACGAGTCTATCACAATTTTACTCACAAGTCACTTAAGCTTGTAAGACCACCAAATTCGCTAGGAATCTCTCCTTCAAATCCATTGTCATCGAAGTAACTGCAGAAAATTGTATCTATTACTAATTAGGTACATTGTAAATGAATCAAATAATGTAGAAATAGAACATAAAATAATTATAAAAAGAATGTAACATTGCTATTATTGTTTGTTAGTATGTATTACTTCATTCACTAGAGAAGGTGGAAGTGCAAAAGGAGATGTGTGCATTCTTCATCATCTACTGCATTTATCCATAGCTGTCGTTGGCTTGCAATCCGCAATAGTATAGAGCTATGTCATCCATTGAACTAGGTCTGCTTGAGAAAAGTTTAAAATACCCGCATGGAATTTTAATTTTTTCCAAAACCTTTTTGGATCTGATTCTATCTGCTCAATGACTATTTTATAATGTTCTCTGAGCCATTTCCTTTTCTTTTTCATGATCAGCCTTTTATAGGCTTTTTGAGCCATAGCCTTATTAGAAGCACTATGGAAAGTGTGCTTAGGTGCTACACATTCAGCATCATATATTTTTTGGATTTATAACTCGAATTATAGCATTTCATATATCCAAATATGTTGCATCATTAAGAACTAAGCTCTTCAAAAGCTCATCCATATCAGCAACATGGCCAATTAGCTTTCTCAGTGGCAACAATTAGAGTTTTTTCATAGTTCTCTGCAAAGTGGTATGACATGCAAAGCTTAGAAAGAGATATACCTTTCTTGCAGGCACGTGGAATTGGTAGATTCAATTTAAGTGCAAGTTGAGCATGATCTAAATCCACATGATGACCAAGAACTTGGAAATTTGTCACTACCAATTGCATGCTTTTGGCCTGTCTAATAGATAATCAACCACACTCATACCATTCGACTGGAAATAGGTGAAGCCACTAGATTTGGAAATAATTGCGTACCATTATAAATTATCAATTCAAATGCTTCATATAGGTTGAGAGTATGCTCACCCATATGACTTACATTGTGCACATCCTGAGATATCCATCCATATGAGGCATCAATCTCTATGTGTGACTTCTCCTGTAAGAGCAATTGCTTGTTTACCTTGTAATTTCTTGTTCATGTCTGCTATGATATACAATAATAGTATGTTCCTTTGGAAAGAAAATGGCAACCACCAGTAGATAGCGCACAAAATGGATCTTGGGGATGTAAGTCTAGGCTTTTATAAACGTATACTGGTTGCATCCCAAGAGGATCATAATATACAATTACGATATATATCTTATCCCACAAGCAAATCCACAAATATTGCTTATGTTTGCATTTCCCCACCACTTTAACTGCTTTGTAGATCACATGTATAACAATACAAGCATTGCCTCCCTATCCCTACAGCCATCCAATTCATTCCACATAGATTCCAATAGAGTAAAGCCAGGAATATTGATTAGTCTGTTAGTCTTTTGCTCCCAAGTTTTTGATAATGCAAGGATTTCAAATTTACTAAAGAAATCTAAATTGCTCAATAACTTTGTTTCCAAGAAACCATGAATGTTCCAAGCCAATAGTGAACTTTTAAATCACACAGAGGTTTTGTAGAAAAGAGCAATGTGCCATGCAATGGGTGATCGTCATTCCAACTCTAGAGTGGAGTATTATGGGCTCTATAAGACACATTGCTTCAAGAAATATAGCTCCACAAGTTCAATGATAGCCCTATGATCTATACAAAAGAAGATACAGATAATTTCTTCTTAATTATCTTGTTATTTTCTTTTAAAGAATGACATCTTATTATCCAAAATAGAGAATACAAAGAACACATGTTTTTGTCTACTGGTGCAACAGGTACAAGAAGATGGAACTAGAATCTCAAGAACAAAACGAGACAATTTTAATAATAGGAATCAATCTGAAGTAACGAAGCAAGGCACGATTTCTTGCCTCTGGCCATCAATATTCTAGCTTTGGCAATGAAATAATGCCATGAGATTAAGCCCGTGACGTTCTCAAATCAACCACAAAAGCCAAGATTTGCTTAGCTGAGGGCCATGCATTTGGATACGATGCTAAAAGAATATATTGGATAATCCAAATCACTATATAATAAGCCACGTAATCAGGCCCATGTTACTTGGACCTCTAAATATTTGAAAGACCAAAGGGCATAAAGCAGAGATGTGCAAATCATGGCAATGGCAGAATGATTAACCGCGAGGAATCCTTATACATAAAGGGGGTATAGCATCTACGTACCCTTGAAGGTAAACCCCTTTTGTACATGCAATTTCAAACTGCAATTTGACCCCTCCCCATATAAAATATATAATAGATCACTAAATGTACATAAAGTAATGTCCCAAAAACCATCCCCTTGTGAACTGTCAAAGGTTATACGCAAATCAAATGTGATTCCTAAAGGCATCAATACATAAGCGCATGTGAATAATATGCTATGGATTGAGGCAGATAGATGGGAGCAGCCGCAATTGCGACGAGAAGCGAGATTTTGTGCATGTTCCCAGTTACGAGTTATTGAAGATGAAAACCATATCGTTTAGTGATGTCTTGCTTTTTGAGATGGTCAGGAATCATTTTTTGACCTTAGTCCTACAACTTCTTGGAACACATCTGTGTATGACTTAGCATTATATATACGTGAGGTTCTAGATAAGCGTCTTCAATTGCTGAGTATGGTCTCCTTATTTTTTCTTGATTGTCTAGTATCATCATTACTGCAAAGGTTTTTCCCTTGCAAACCTTTCGAGGCAGGGGTTTTTTAATCCTAGTAGTAATGGTTTGTGGATGTTAAAAAATCTATTCTATTCTATTCTTCTCCTGTGGGATTTGTAGTTGCCATCGATTTGATACTATTGGGCATCTACTGTGAAGACAATATGCAAATCTGGTAAAATACTTGCCACGACGGACATAGTAATTGCAAGTCCATCGAGTCCCCTTCCATAACCTCATCCTCCACTATAAGAGGCATGTTCTCTTCCACCTTCTCCCATTGTGTCACATTTGGAGCTCAATCAAGACGTGAGGTGAATAAATCTAGATTGAGATGATAAATGTTTGATTCCACAGGTGGGAGAGTTGACACAACAGCAACCCAAACAATCAATAGCCCTCGCAAGAAAGGAAAAACTTTTGGGAATGGTTGACCATAGCTAACCCAGGTTTTAATTGTATTCTTGTCAAATGAGTTGCATTGATGAAACAAGTGCTAGAGAAGATGCAGATTGGCGAATCATCATCATTATTGAGTAGCCTTTAAATAAAATTGAAAATTAGAATCTTCCTACGCAGCAAGAATCCATCATACTCAAACCACCTCACCACTTGGGGTAAGATACATTTGGACCAGACCACCTTCCCTCCTTTGTACTAATCCAAAAGATATTCTTGACTACTTCAATGATTTCTAGCACCTTAACCTGTAGAGCTAGCAATAAAGGAGCTAGTAGACATGGGTACTACTGAGCATAGACTTGGCTATTGCAATGAAGCCTTCAAGAGTCAACTTAGCAGTATTCTACCATAAAAGATGTTTCTTCAAGCCTGTAAGAAACTCTTTCCATGGAGTATTAGCACTAACATGAATACCAAAAATCATCCCGAACACCTAGGTGGCTTGTCCATGTACAAGAACTCCACAAATGAGCATGCATACATGCTGGACCCAAAGAATCTAGAGTCCAAAGAGTAGTACACTTCAAGAAGTCAACAAGAATGAGTCTAGAAGCAGTTTTACAGTACCTAAATTCTTGAGTTGGTCAATAGAAATAAAATGAGTCATTTGCATATTGATTACATATTTTGTGTGTGCCATCCTTCATAGGTAGAACTAGAAGAAGCTCCTTTATTGTTGCAACAAAAAATAACCAGGAAAGAGCCTCCTCCATGGTACTAATTAGAAGAGGAATTGGCACCTTTGACAAATACTTGACTGAGCAGCTCATAATGACAGAGAAAAGCAGCCCGAGCAAAGAAGTACGGCTTCTTATCTAGTATAATAACAAGGGAATTGCTTTTTGTATTTTTATGCATTTTTCAATACTGTTTTGCATTGTTGGTTAGTGTGTTCAAGTGGATGTACTAATATGTACATCTAGAGTGCACAAAGTATTTCCATGTCCTTCCTTGATTGTTTAATGCATTTCCCAATGGTTTACATAGATATGTAATATTTTTATGCATGTTGTATCAGAATTATCATACTTTGTGCATGCACACGTGCTGCAACATCTTTTTAGGGTTAGTTTAGGATTGTGCCTTATCATTTTGTGGCTATTTTCATGTAAGAAAGGACAAAATTGAGAGAACAATCAGACGATGCTGGATCCCGAGCTTTAAGAGATCCTACAACCCTTTTGTTTTGGAGAAGCATCTGGTTCCATTCTCGAGGTGGATTTCGTGGCTAACATAATTCAATATAGCAACTATCCATTCCATCCCATCAGGTATAACAACCCTCTAATCCTATTGATCTATCCGTGAAGACAGCCCTCGAGTGGATTATGGGAAAAAACCCTCCAGGCCGACAGGTCGAGAGGGTTAATTTCATCATGGAGGGAACGGTTGGCCTCCTTAACCACAGGCCTCGAGTCAGTTGAACTTAGCCTCTCTTAGCTCGGAATGAATGCCCCGGGATGCCTATCAGTTTTCCTTGCTATTCTTCTGCAGAGCTTTTTTTCCTCTTTTTTGTTTTGAAATATTTGTTCAATGGGGTTGATTGCTTTGCCAAACCATCTCTTCTTCAATCTTTGTTCTGCTCTTGGAAGCCAATACTTCATCTTTAACCACAAGCCTGGAACTTGCAACTCTCTAGTTGCAAACCATATACCTTTTCAAGAGATTCTAGAACATTCCAGAACTTAGGTGCATGTGTGACACTTGGCGCGATCTCATCCATTAAAGTAGTGCGACTCTGACCCTTGGTCTAGATATGTACAGAGGAGTCTCATTCTTGTCGAACCATTTCAGTTCAATGCCAATCTTGAGCTTTCTAGCTTGTATTCTGCTCTGATTTATCAAGTATTTCCAGTGTTCCAACATATTCTTTGTGTATCACTCGTCAATTTTTCCTTGTTTTCACATAGGTTTGTGATAGCTTGAACCAGAATCTCTTACTATTTCTTGTCTGCTCTAAGTATTTCTTTGTTCATATTTGATTTTTATCCTCATGGAGGATATTTTATCCTTGTTACAGTATGTCCAGCAGCTTGCGCAAGTGTGTCAGCAGTTGCCATTAGATAATGAGGAGCTCAGGGAGGTAGCTTCTCATGAGTTAGCCTATATATAGCTCTGGATTGATGCTGTCAGAGTCTATGATCAGCTTGTTAGATTAGTTTGACGGTGAACCAAGGTTTGCAGGATTTTGTATTGGATCCCGCCTGTGATTCAGCTCCATCCACATAGGTATCATATTGGATCAAGAACAAGTTGGACTGATTGACAGAAAATAAAACATCTTAACCCTCTTCAAAGCCACTAATAGTAGGATCTATGGCAAGTGCCACAAAGGTTACTTATGTACTAAAGTTGCAGATATGCAAAGGATTTCCCTTGAAAACCATTTGAGGCAAATGTTTTTAAATCCTAGTAATAACGTACTAGCATTTTATATGGGTCTCATGAGCTATTTATTGATCTTCATGGATGTTAACAAATTTATACTATTCTATTCTATTCTTTAAATTTCTAGAGACTTTAGATATTTTTATATATATCAGATCATATTCCTTTCTTAATGGCTAATAGCCCTCTGATTATTTGCAATAAACTTATAGATGATCATGATGCTCTAGTCGTAATGGTCGAAGAATCCAAAATTCATAGGGTTAAATGTTGGCCACTTCTCAATGTTGTATTTGATTTATATTATGAATAATAGTAAGCGAGAACAAGTAGAAAACATGGTAATAAAGTAGTTTGTATAAAATAATGAAAGTACGAATACGATGCTCTTTTAAGTGGAACAACTTGAAATGGGCCAACACACATACTAGTGAAAGGTCAAATTTTATAATCAATCATGAATTGTAGCTTAAGCTCACAGGAAAATGGTGTGGAAGATAAGGACAGTACATTATGAATACGAAATTAGCTAGGAGAATCTGGATAGTCTCATATAAACTAGGGAAGTGAGTAAAAGTTTAGTTGTGACGTAGAACGGAATGGGGTCAACCATTCTTGCTTCCCCTTGACCTGTAGAATCTGGTCGCGCATCCGGGAGCGCCGTGTAGGCGTGACCGGATTCTGCAGGTCAGGGGGAAGCAAGAATGGCTGACCCCATTCCGTTACGATGTCAAGGTAAGCTTCTCACCGGATTCTACAGGTTTGCTGAACCCATTTGTCATTCTGGAGAAGAATGAATCAAGAAAATGACGGAATGCTCATCCACTTATCTCACTAGGCCAACCTTTGCCGTCATCATATCCGTCATATATGGGCTCCAATTTAAGATTTTTATTTTTATGCCCTATTTTTTTCACCTTTTCCCTTCTATGCAGAGCTCGAGCGGATCCGAAATAGGACTCTCTATTTTTCGTTTTGAGGTTCCAGAGATCACGATTGCTCGGAAGACAAGTTTTGTGATTCGTGATAGATTGTGCAGACATATGTTGTTGTTCTCTTAGATTCTTAAGACAAAGATTGCTGCGGCAAGCATATTTTTTCTCCCTCTGTTACTTTGAATGCCATGGCAGTGAAGCTCCAATAGCAGCTTCTTCAAAGGTGTTGGGCTCTAATTTAAGATTTTTATTTTTATGCCCTATTTTTTTCACCTTTTCCCTTTCTTAATATGCAGAGCTCGAGCGGATCCGAAATAGGGCTCTCCATTTTTCGTTTGAGGTTCCACAGATCACGATTGCTCAGAAGACAAGTTTTGTGATTCGTGGTAGATTGTGCAGACATAAGTTGTTGTTCTCTTAGATTGTTGAGGCAAAGATTGCTGCTGCAAGCATATTTTTTCTCCCTCTGTTACTTTGAATGCCATGGGCAGTGAAGCTCCAATAGCAGCTACTTCAAAGGTACGAATCTTTCATTTTTTTCAAATATCTTTTGAACTTGTGGGCAGTGGCTTATTGGTTATAGATCAAGGATAAAATAAGACATCGATAGGGTTTTAGAACTGTCCTTATCTACCTATCAACAGTCCTTTACAATCCCTAAAACCTGGCACACCAGATTCTCGCTCCTGCTAAACATCAATTTTGCTGCAACAAATGCCATACAAATCAGTCGAAACCCTTATCTGAAGCTCCTCGTTATGAGAACTGTAAATTACAGAAGAAATCCACTCCATTTACAAATTCCAGCTCTGTATAAAACCTTCAAAACAAGGTCTATTCGATTTGAGCTGGGAAGCCTCAAAATCCACTGTTCCCAACTATGTACAACTCTAGCAATAGATCTGCCGCTTGCAAGTTTGAGTGCCAACTACTGTTGCTATTTCATCCTATTGCTACTATTTTTGCAATTGTTGCTTTCTTTGCAGCTGCTACTATTTGATGGCCATATCCTAAACTACCATACTCAAAACTCTGGATGAAGTCATATTCGAACCATTTTATGCTACTATCCATGTCCCCCAGCCTTAAGTTTTGTTAGTTTCATGTAGAAAAATTGAATTACTACTTTTATTCTCTCAATCTGTCTCTATCTCATGATTGCATGATTGCGCTTTTAATCTTTGGCGTGAGAAAAAGAATCGAAGAATGCTTGATTTAAATGAGCATTGATGTTGTACTTTTTTCTGAAAATTGACTATGATCATATGACTTTTATTCATATATTTAACTTAACTATTATGTTTTAAATTCTTATGAATTAAATGATTTGCTGGAATTTAATAATTTTCATACAATCGTTATGTGTTAAATATTGCGAGTACATTTTTTACGTTTAAGTACTTAAAGGGGGCAAAAAAAAAAGGCCCGCGCATTGTTACTTTTACACTAACAATGCACATGAAAGTCTATTTTATATTATGCCTTGCAATTTGAAAGTCTATTTTTTAGAGTGACCTTCAAAAAAAAGTAAGGGCAGCCCTTCAATTTCCAACCCTGGATGGATGCAGAACCTTTATAAGGCTTTTAACAATAAAGGAAAGCTAATGTATGCAGAACCTTTTATGACACTCTGTTAAAAATTCACTTCAAAACATACTTGTGCAATTCTATGCTCATTCTTTAAAATCTTGTGTGCTATGTGCAACTCGATGCTTATTCTTTAAAATCTTGTGTGCTAGTTTCATAGTTGGCACTGGAAATCAAGACAAGATGCTAGGGAAGCAACTCCACATGGAACTTTTTCTGAATAAAAAAGATGTAGCCGCATTAGCCTTGGATTTTTACCAAAGTGGTGAAATAGATGGCGTCCTGTATCCAAATATCCTACCAGCTGGCAACACAAGAGTAGCACTTAAGATATTGTTGTTTAGATGTAGCAACACGGTGTTAATTATTTGAGTTTTATGGGGCTATGAATGTGGTTCTACATGTCGAATGAATGGCTTCCCTCCTTTTTTTTTGCGTCATACAAGCTCCGAAAGGGCAGTTTTTTTTTTTTTTTTTTTTTTAAATTAACACAAACCATTACATTAAAATCCCCCTATTCACACGGGGGGTGACGTAGGGAGCGGGAGCCCCTAAAACCGTGTCATACATGTATAAAATCAACACCATTTAGTACATTGCCACAAATCTTATAGTATTTTGCAAGCCTTGCTATACAGTATACCAAAACTTCTACGAGCATATCCCCAAATGAGGATCGTTATCTACGGTCTAGATTGAGGAGTAACTTGCAAATATGCCCATCCAACAGCTCTCGATGCCCGAAGTTACCCCCCGTGTGAATATGCACCCAAACCAAAGGGGGTCTCAGGGGGATTTTAATTTAAAATGTTGAATATATAATGGTTTTTGTTAATTTAAAAACTAATACTTATCATGAGGGCATGCAATATAAAGTGAATGCGGGTAGGGTCCATATAATAGTATAATGTATGCACCTTCTAGGATATAAAAAGCACTATTTCTATTTCATTCTTTACCATTAAAGTTTGATTACTCTAAGTGAATGTTAAAAACCTATTATTCCTACTCATAAACCGAACCTATTCTTGAATGCTAGAATAGCCAAATATGATCAGTTTATCTGGCATTTGCCCTCTAAGTTGGTTGTTCACAGTTTAAAACCAATCAAAACATTTTCCAATGCCCTTGCCTGCTGCCCTTTTGGCCTTGGGCGAGAAATTTATGCACTGCTACTCACGCTCTACAAATGAGGACTTCCTTCATTTCCTCAACTTCAATAATCTTTATGCTAGAACTGCTCAAACTCTTGCTCTTTGAGCAATTTGGAAGCAAATGACAAGGGTACATCATGCCCAACCTTATAGCATCAATTGGCTCAAAACCTGTTTTCACACCCTTATGGGAAAAATTGTGGCACACATAAAATCATAAAGCTCTAGTTTATGATCAAACTTGAGACACAATTGGCAATTATTAGGGTTCGTTCCCCTTTTTTTAGGATGTCCCTTGTTAATGATGATTCTCTTCAATGATAAAGTCCGTGTGCAAATATACTATATTAGTGATTCCACCATGGTTTCCGGATCCTGCAATTTCAATTCCAAAGCCGAACTTGGTAAAATGGCCGGGTTCAATCATTGCGTCAATTGAGGCAGCTGAAGCAAGAGATGGTCATGCAAACTGCTTTGGACATTATTTTGGAGAATGATGATATTTGATGGTGGAACAATCTCAGCCCCTTCTTTGTGCAGAAGAGAGAGGTGCATTTTCAGGTTACTTTGAGCCTTATTTTGCAATTCAAGGGTAATCCATTCCATTTGGATTAGCTGACACAACTTGTAATATTATTTAGGGTGATCCTATGGGATTCGAGGTTTGTTCCTTTTTACATGTAATATATTTTTGCCTTAACCTCTTAAAAAAAAAAGAAAAAAGAAATCTACTTTAATTTCCACCACTAAAATTTGTTTATTTGATAAAGTCGATACTTGGTTGTATTTCATGTTTTTTGAAATATGAATAAACTATTATCACTTTTAAACTTGTGAATCTTAATCTTGTATCTTATACTTGGTTTTTAACATTGACTAAGATGAAAGTTTAGAATTCTTACAATCCTTGCAAGTTCCTGAGGTTACCAATTTCTTTAGGTAGTCTACCAGTGAAGTTGTTTAGGCTTATACCCCTGTAATTACCTTAGTATTAGCAAACCATTCAAAAGATCAGCAAGGAATAAATTCAGATCAAGGAAATACTTACATTGATTTCAAGTTAGACAAGTTGCCTATTTGAGGAGGCAAAGTACCAGAAAATTTGTTTTTTCCAAGTGAACTAGTTGTATAATAGAAGACATAAAATGTTTATAATCAGTTTATCATGATTATAAGTAATAAATTGCTAGTAATGACACCCCTCTCACAGGTAGATCAGTGGCAATCGAGAAATTTCCTTTGGTATGGGCCCTGTGAGCATGTTTTGTGCCAAGTTTCTGATGGAAGAAAGGATGCGAAATAAACAAACATTGAATATCCACAATGTTAAGTCTAGGTCTTACAGATCTGCAAGCTTAGTAAAATTGCCAATCTCAGGTGCTATTTGACCTGCAACATTCATGCTGACAATATATCTGCAACACAAATGGATAAGAGACGGATGAAAAAATGATGCATATATTACCATTACATCTTGGTGATATGACAAGTGTTGTTGGTGCAAGTATTGCATTCCACTCCGGCAAACTGAGACCATAGCTGCAATTGTTTGGGGAGAGCCCATGATGAACATGGATCGCTAGTATTTGTGAAGTCCCAAAGAGCAAGGCCATTGCCCACAAGTTTGTCATGAAATACTTTCAGCAATTTCACTGTAAATGTCAAAAGCAAACATGAAATATCAAAGAATCATGAATTCCCTCTTTTGCCTTTTACCTTCAGTTTGATCAGTAATCCCATAAACGAAGCTAGCCAGACAGAGCAACCATAGAAGAACCAAATGATCCATTAGAGCCTTTTCTTCTCTACACATTGGATGGCACAAATTAGATTAAAAAGACGTGCATTTGAACAAGGACATGCTCTGTGTCAAATATAAATAAGTTGTAAGCATAAGTTGATAGTAATAGAGCAAATTATTAATCATAGTGGACGGATTCAAACGCTTACAACCATTTCTTATTTCCACGTTTGAAAACCATATTGAATAATCGCACGGAGACAATTTAAGAATCAAAGACTTGTCACTACCTTCATGACATTTTCTAGTGGGCAAAGTTGACCCTAGGTGGAACAGTCATATTGGTTATTCCCTAGGCTAATTCCCTGATTGACTTGACTTAATAATGCTATCGTTATTCTATAAATTAAAGAGAGAATTGGGGTGGGGGGGGGTTTCAAATGTCAAAGGTAGTGGCCCCCTATTTGATGAATGCTCTTATGAAGTGTTTAGGTAAATACAAATGCATACATGAGCGTGAGGTGGTCCGGATGACTTTCATTAAAGATTCGCGGCTAGAGGTCCACAAGATAATTTAAGGTGGTCTGAATGACTTTCATTAAACTGTCGTGGCTAGAGGTCCACAGGATAATCTAAGATTGTAGGTTGTCTCTATAACTACCCACTCTTCAACGTGTACATGAAGGCACATATTTGCTATACATGTAGGTTGTCTCTATAACTCTTACAAGAGAAAAAAATGTAGCATGGCCTCCTAGTCTCTTTTCTTTCTTTCTTTTTTCATGACCATATGATCACTTTAGTTCTTTGAAATTTCAGAAGAAAGAAGCATGGGCCCTTGTCTTACTTTTTTTTTGTGGTAGGAGAAATTTCACGCCCCCTTCTTTGATCTTTTGATGTGTTGAAACAAGAGACATGGGCAATAGTTTATTTTTTCACTTTTTAGAGCTTATCCAAAACTGACTAGGTCAAGGTTTCACATGTACTGCATGAATCCGTTGGTTACAGATTATACAGAAGAAGCTCTTGGCTATGGCAGCTTCCACAATTTTTATCATGGTGTTTGTGTGGGTTTTGAGTATCTGCAGTGCCCAAACCAGCTGCATCACAAGCGACATTGAATGTACTAATATAACTGCAATTCTTTCAAGATTTGCCACCAAATTTGTAAATCGTAATTCCGTTCATTTTGTATTGTAGTCGAGGCCCTAAAAGCAGTCCTTCAAGCTCTGAATCCAAAAGAAAAATGGGACTTTTTCAGCAGTACAGATTTATGCACCAAGTTAAATATCACAGATAACACTACGGTAACCCTCTCTGGCGTCATCTGCGACCAACACTGTCATATTACTACACTGTAAGTAATGATATAATAGTTCAGACTTATCTCTGTTTCTGAATTTTGATTCTCTCCATCTGATTTTCATTTTCTTATGTTTTGCCTCAGTGCATATAATAACCAAGGACTAGATGGCTATATCTCTCCAGCTATCGGAAATCTCACATATCTCCAAACCCTGTGAGGCATCCTGCACTGAATTGTTGAATAGTATACTTTTAAAGTAAAATTTATTCTGTCATTACACTTGTACGTACTTACCCTCTTTTGCTGAAAGGAATTTGGAACAAAATATCCTCAACGGAACCATTCCTCTCCAGATTGGAAAGCTCACCAACCTACAGAACATGTAAGTGAAATTTCCTCCCTTGTAACTTATAATAATGAGGAAATATACTAAAGACTATCTTTACACGATCTCTGTCTACTTTTACTATATTTGACATGCAACTATATTTGTACATGGTCCTTGAATAGGACAATCAGGAGAAATAGACTAAGTGGTGGTATTCCTCATGAAATTGGCTATCTTATAGGACAATCAGGAGAAATAGACTAAGTGGTGGTATTCCTCGTGAAATTGGCTATCTTATTAGCTTGGCTGGCTTGTAAGTTTTATCCTTCCATACATTTATCCACACAATCTTATTACAATTTTCATGTCATCAGACGGCTCGAGTCAAACGACTTTACAGGCTCTATACCTAAAGAGCTTGGAAGTTTGAGGAATTTGAGAGAGTTGTAAGATTTACATTTGTGACATAAATAAACGTTTTAGAATTTGAAGCAACTAACTTTAGATGGTAACCATAAAAATCTTATGTCAGGGATATTGGTGCCTGCGGCCTTGCTGGAGAGATTCCTCTTGAATTAGCCAATCTTACGAGCTTAAGAATTTGGTACACTTATCACGTTCTTCCAAAAAAAAAAAAAAAAAAGAATTTGGTACTTATCTATACATTTGGATGTTATAGACTATGCAAATGATGTTTGCAATTTCCCTCACATTCTAACTTTTAAGCATAAGTTTATGAAGGAACGGGTATGGCAACAACTTTAATGGTTCCGTTCCTGACATATTTGCAAATATGGTTAATCTTAGACAATTGTAAGTGGTTTACTTAGATATTCTTCACAGATATTCATTTCCATATTCATATAATAGAAACTTATTAGTATTCAATCTTTTGATGCCATCAGAAGGTTGTATGGAAATAACTTCGAAGGTCCATTGCCATCAAGCTTAGGGAATCTCAAAAATTTGGAAATTTTGTAAGTGAAAATTATCTAAGTTTATACAAAATCATGTCTTGCTTGCAATCCAAAGTGGACACTAGAGAAAATTCATCGTTAACCAAAGCATCAAAGATAATTTTTCATCTTACTCCTTTTATATCCTTTTGATGTATTAAGTTTCATGTACCTAACAGGCGTATAGATTCTAGGTCTATGAAAATATCAAATGCTCCGATACTTGCCTACGTGGTTCATTGTAGTAGACTTCTTAATTATACATGTTATATTCAACTATGGCTAACTAGGAACATGGGAGATATCTCAACCAACACAGAGATTCCAGCTACTTTAGCAAATCTAACGACGTTAAAGAAAATGTAAGCTAACTTACTTCTTGATATCACTTTAGGGTCTAACATTCATTATTTCGTTGCAATAGATCGCTACGAAATTGCCAATTAACTGGAGAAATACCTAGTTCCTTGCAAAGATTGGTAAACCTCACTTATTTGTATGTGTCAATGTGTTCAAACCATTGTCTCAATATCTTGATTTGCTAATTGATTCTAGAAACTCATTCTAGGGACTTAAGCTTCAACAATTTATCGGGGAAAATACCAACAGCATTAGGGTCGCTTAGCAAGTTAGAGGCCTTGTAAGTATATCGCAAGATAGATAGATAGATAGATAGATAGATAGATAGATAGATAGATAGATAGATAGATAGATAGATAGATAGATAGATAGATAGAGTCCAAGGAAAGAGATAGATAGATAGGTTTTTTGACTTCCAGGGAGACCAAATTGGCCACGGGACCCAAACAACAAAAGGAGTACGAAAGCACAAAAAGTACAAAAAAAGGGATAATGCAAAATGTTAATGGTCATTTTGTGCTACTTATAATATCTAGACATAGGCAATCCAAGGATTGGAAGGCCATTTGTCTACAATGAGTGTTACGCCTCCCCTGTACATTGCCTATTTCTTTTGCAGGCAGGCTACCTTGACCTTGCAGAGCTCTTCCTTAGGTTACACAATTGAAGAGGGGAGAGATCTTCTTTTACTGAGAAACTAGTCCCTCTAACTACCTTTGCAAACCCATATAATATGCAATGTCAGGGTCTAGACAATGATATGCTTGAGATCGTAGCTCCTTGTCCACTATGGATTCAAGAGATGTCTGTACTTCTACCTCAACATGTTCCCTTTCCAATGTCTACACTCTCGCCTCAACACAATGCTTATGTTGTGGCGATGGCTCTGAATCTAATGTCTACATTGAAGCGTCACTTGTTCCCACATACTGCCCATTTGGATCTGGGACCAAGACATGTATTGACTGTAATAGTTGTGTCCATTTCACAACAGACACAATCATAGAAGTGGATGTCATCCCGCCCTCAAAATGAATAGTTTGTACCTGATTACGAACTGTAGGCAAAAAAACCTTGAATATGCAGGTCCAGAGCTCTTTAAGATCCTTCCCGTAATCTCTGGCATTAGCTGATGAGGACCAAAAATTCCACCAATATTAGATCTATTATTCTAGTCCAATTGTGGATCTCTGAGGACCATATCTAACATATATATGTTCTTATGCCTACGGCTCACGCGGCTTTGGGACATATCCTATATGAGTTTCTATATAGATTCTATATAGACGATCCTACGGTCAAGGTTGATTTGATCCTGATCGTCGGTCCGAGATCCTACAGCTCACGTTGCTTGGGGACACATTCTACGGTGCACATGACTTTGGAAATTATATGTAATCGATCCTACGGTCTAGGTTGTTCTTGATCCTAATCGTCGATCCGAGATCGTACGACTCACGTTGCTTGGGGACATATCCTATAGTGCACATGGATTTGGGAATTATATGTAATAGATCCTAGGGAAATTTACCAAAATAACCCTAATTGTTGACTTAATTCCCCAAAAGCCCTTCGTATTTATGAAATTCCCAAAATACCCTTCATTCTTAAGTATTTTCCCAAATAGCCCTTTGTAATTTAAAAGTCACCAAAAGCTAGAGATAAGCCTATCATTCTAATACTAGAAATGATCAAAGACAACTAACTTAATGATTTTATAAAAATCATATTGAAGGAGAAGCTTCATATGCATCTTGTGGAGAAGCTGCTTTATACCCATACAGGTTACTTGTGGAGCTCATTTTGCTATTTATATGTTGTCCATATCTATCCTCCAAATATTGCACTTGTTGAAAATAATGAATTGCTACCTCTGCAACATGTCATCCTCCTAGCAGGCCTAAAAGCAGGGATAAGAGAAGACATGGATAGAGAAAAGCGTGTGTATAAGCGCACACGTTGTAGTAATGTCGAGCATAATGAAGGCAATTGCAGAAATTCTATTTGACATTTCTATTGCATATTTTTGCCATAATGATTTTTGAAATTTATTTTTCAAATTATTGTCATCTGTAAGCAACACTTTCTCTTAGAAAATGATCCTCTATTGTAAGTACGTGCTTTTTGGTGATTTTTAAAATACAAAGGGCTATCTGGGAAAATACTTAAGAATTGAGGGCATTTTGGGAATTTCAAAAATACAAAGGGCCTTTTGGGAATTAAGTCAACAATTAAGGTTGTTTTGGTAAATTTCCCTAGATCCTACCGTCCAAGTTGTTTTTTATCTTAATCATCGATCCAGGATCCTACGACTCATGTTGCTTTAGATTTTTGCCACATGGCACGATCCCGACCCTTAATTGGGTCCAAAATCCTACGGCATATGTTGAATCTCGGTCCTTAAGGAGTGGCTTTTAAATTTTTTATATTACTTGGGGAATTTGAACCCTGGTCAATGCCCCCAAAGCCCCCATTCTAACAACTAGACCAAGGATGATTCATTAAAATAAAAATGTTTTAACATACTTAAGGGTAGTGACCAATTAAGATAAAATAGAATATAATGTTCAAGATAATTCTAGAGGGTTCTAGAATGTTCTAGAAGGCTCTAGAATTCTAAGATAGTTCTAGAATGCTCGAAAAAGTTTCAAAATATTCTAGAAAGTTCAGAAACATTTTAGAATATAAGAGAATCTTGAGTGAGTCTAAGAGAATTCTTCTTGAAATTTCTAGAATGTTGTAGAAAGTTCTAGAAATTTCTAGAAAAGTTCTAGAATGCAAGGGAATCTATGGGAATGTAAGGGAACTTCCAAGAAGTTCTAAGATGTTTTCAAAATTTTAGAATGTTTCTGAAAGTCCTAAAATGCTCTAGAAAGTTCTATAATTTAAAGGAATCTAGGAAAATCTAAGGAAATCTAAGAAAATCTCATAAGATGTAAGGTATAAAAAAACATTCATAAGTCTAAGGGGATCTCTTAAAATATAGGAGAATCTAAGGGTATCTTCATAAAGTCTAAGGAAATATAAGGGAATCTTGATAAAGAGTATCTAAGGGAATCTTCATAGAATGTATTTGAATCTCATATAATGTAAGGGAACCAAGGGCAATCTCATAAAATCTACGGGAATCTAAGGGAATTTAAAGGAATCTTCATAAATTCTTACGAAACCCAGGGGAATCTTAGTTCTAGGAAGTTTATTCTAGACTGTTCTTAATTTTTTTAGAATATTGTAGATAGTCGTGGGTAAGCACCTCAAAATAAAAAGTTCTTTTTTGAAAAATTTGTGAAAGTCAAAACAGAATGTTGTATAATGGTTTAGATAGTTCTAGAAAATTCTTTAATGTTTTAGATGTGCATGAGAGCCAAAATAAAATGTTTTGGAATGTTGTAGTATGTGTAAAGAGCCAAAATAGAATCTTTTAATGTTTTACATGCTTGTGGATAAGAACCTCAATCTATAAATAGAAAGCTTTTTTTATTAAGGTGCTGTAGGATGTTCTAGAAAGTTCTATAATGTTCTAGATAGTCTTAAAATATCCTACTAGAAAGTTATTTGGGAAAATTACAAAAATACCATTAAAGTTTGCCAAAATTACCAAAATGCCACTAAACTCAATGGTATTTTGGAAAAATTGGCAATAACGTTTTCTTAATGATTTGAATGCAAATGTGCCCTTTAGACAAACTTTAGATTAAGATGAGATCTTTCCAACAAGCATAAGATCGTCTTGATTGGAGACGAAAATTTCAAGTTATAATCTCTTGAGTTCTTCAGAATTTGAGAAATAAAAAATCTCATAAGTCTTAGAATTAAATAATCTTATGCTTGCTGGAAAGATCTTAGCTTAATCTACAATTCATATGAAAGGTACATTTGCATTCAGATCATTGAAAAAACGTTATTGCCAATTTTCCCAAAATACCACTGGGTTTAGTGGCATTTTGGTAATTAACAAAGTTGGCTTGCTTTAACCAAATAGAAAGCAACTAATTTGTATTTGCCGAAGCGGTCTTGAATTCGTACATTCAACTTGCTACAAAGAATCCTAACCAGATCCTTTCATGTACTATCCAAAATAGACGCTAAAGGTTTTGTTCATGGATGTTAAGGAATAGAAAGCATGAACATTATTGATTATTAGATCGCCGCTTCAGCATAGTGTTTGTGGGCTAAATGTCTGTGTCCTATTTATCCTTATGGCAACTTGTCTTATTTTGCTTTATTTTATCTGATTTAGGCATAATGCTTTGCTCATCGTACCGTCCCATAGCCCCTTATGGTCGATCGGTCCGTCCGTCCGTCTGCCTGCCTGCCTGTCTGTCTGTCCGTCCGTCCGTCTGTCTGCCACCTCTTCCTGTAAATTGCGACAACCCAAAATGATCGTTCTCTAAAATAAATACATCCTCCCTCTCCCGTTCCACCTCCCATTTTTTGAGACCCTAGCTTATAATCTTCATAACAAATTATTCATATACATCTAAATTTTGTACCTATTAAAATAAGAAATTAAATATTCGAGTAAGGAAAACACTATTCTCTAGCTCACCCATGGAACCACTGTGATCCTGGAAGGGGACGCTTCCCTGACCTGCCTTATCGGACCGGGGCGTCATGAACCCTGGAGTAGGCTCAGCAGGGTGATACCTCGAGCCTGCGTCTCCGGAAGGCTATAGCGAAGCCATAGCGTGAATCGACCCATCTGCAAAGTGTGCACAGGAGGGGCGGATGGAGTGGACAACCCTAGCCGATGTTCTATGCCAGCCAACGCCAGGTTATACCTCTGTCTGCTGATCTCTTGAGGCCGAGCCGTCAGTCTATCCTCACAGGAGTCTGAACCGGGGTAGAACCTGGGGTTTGGGGTGTTTTCTTAGTTTAGATGTATATTCTTTGCCGTTGATATTTGGATGGATGCGCCACCCTTCGTGGTGGTTATTTATATATGATTTATGCTGTGTGCTAACATGTATTCACGCTTCCGCGACTTAGTAAGGAAAACACTATCTAGGATGTAGCCTTTTGAAATATTAAGAAAGCTATCAAAAGAAGAACTTACTATATTCGAGTGCTCCTTTATTCAAGTAGGGGAGCCTGAGTTTGTTGTATCGAGTCGCATGGTGTAATATCACTTATAATCTGAATATATTCTACTTATGAAACATGTTACATGATAGATTTTTAGGGAGCAATAAGTTGACGGGAGAGCTACCACAACTTGGAGACCTTCCTAATTTGCAACAATTGTAAGTAAATACTTTAACAACAAAAGTTGCATATGCATGATTCTCATTTTCCAAGTGCTCTTGGGCTTTGGCAGCGATGCCTCTTATAATCAATTATCTGGATCCTTACCTACATGGCTCAACAAGCAGGGTTTAGAAATGTAAGCATATTTGCTAAAATGATATCAGTCATGATCATGTTATTTATCTTGTTCATGCATGTGTTGAAACCGAATCTGAAATTGTGATAATTGATAGCTACAGAAAGTAAGGAGGAAAAAATAAAAAAGGTGAATAAAGATACAGTGAAGGATGGGGAGATATTAAAACAATTTCCTGCTAAGGCATCCCCTTAAAATGTTTTATTTAATGTGCACAAATGACATTACTATGGCTGCATGCATCTCCTAAGGTTTTGTTTCTATTCTAGGATAGTTAGATACTACGGGGCAGATGGTCAGTGCTCAGGTACTATTGTGATAAATAGATACTATAGCACAATGAACATCCTACGTAATATATACGATACCCCATATACACACCCACACCCCCTTCACACACACCCCCCCCCACCCCAAACACACACACGCATACACACACGCATACACCTTTTGATTGCTATTCCGATGGGGCTTCCCACAAAACATCATGGGATGGAACACTATGTGATCAATCAAATTCGACCCACACACACACACACCTACCTTTTGATTGCTATTCCGATGGGCTTCCCACAAACATCATGGGATGGAACACATGTGATCAATCGAATTCGACCATGGGAATATATATCTACATGCCCAATCTGCTAAATGGATCTGAATGTACCTACACATTGGCTATAAACCTCATTCAACCTTTACTTATCCTGCTTCTTTCAGAATAACATCAATTAGAGCCCGGGGGATTCAGTATTGTTTGCAGTATGGGATATGTGCATGCAATAAAGGGGTTTTTTTTTACCATTTCGTGTTTGTATACTTACCATTAGGGGTTTTTTTCACCATTATCTGTGGCAAAATATGTACTTTAGGGATTAAATTAGCTTTCAAAGGTCAGTATACTAGGGATGTTTTTAGCCACCCTATGAATGTAGATGTCAATCCCCTTATTACTATGTGCATTCCCCGGGAATTAGAGCAGCTAGGCTAGGACTAAAAGTGACCAGTGCCAGGCCACAACATGCTTGTCACATCATCCAAGTGGTCATCATATGTCCCCTCAACTGGCCAACTGAAATATAACAATCTCTGGCTTAGTCGTACTCAGACATATCAAAAACCTAATCCGAAGTGCTTCAAGCATATCAATACTTGAGGATATGTATTTGAAGATATGATTAGAAATAATAATACCCTGATAAAAATGTTCAAGTAGTGTAATTGTCACTCTTAATTACAATATATTATGGAATAGATTGATCAGTTGGGGTAAAAACACATGTTCGAATAACATTAACAATGGAGGTAGGAAATTTATATACCCAGGCCATTTGTCATGGAACGTAAAAAAATCGTAGATGTTGTGTAAAAAACATTACGTTTATCTAAATATCCTCAAAGAGCATAGTTAAAAAATGTGAAGATACGATCATGGTGATGACAAGTGTAACAAGTAACAGATTCATTGAATTTAGTTATGCGAGATATTCATATAGATGTTTGAGCATAGTAGTATAAGATTTCTACTAATCGATAATGAATAGATGTTTAAAATCCTTATATGATAAGCCTTATTGAATTTCATATTCGTAATTTAGAGATCTTATACATAATGACCAAATTGTTCATAGGTTCATGACAACAAGCAACCCCTTCTGTAATGTTGAGAATCATCTCACTTCTGGCAGTGGTCTTGTTGATCACATATATTCCTCTAACGATTTTCTTATATGTATTGCTTCCATTTATAAAATTTATGGATTAGAGGATCAATTACATCATCATCGATAAATAAAATCATCAATCTTTGTAATGTTAGCTTTATGCCATTTTAGATTACATCTTGGAAGTTTCAGAAATGTATCGAATTCAATTAGATTTAAGAGCAAGGATACCAGTGGAAATGCACAATAAACAAGGCCCTTTATGTATTGTAACTGATGCAAGAATTGTATGGAAAACATGTGGAATATATTGTTGTGCTCAACGATACAAGGGAGAGCAATTATCCAGCTGGGCAGAATTTCAAGTTCGTTTTGGTTTAAAAGAGGTAGACAAAACAATATGAAAATGTGTGGCTATGGTAGTCCCAAACACCATAAGTAGAGGAGGTCAAAACCCATGGGTTTTGAATCCTTCCATATAGCCACACAAGTTTGTGAATTCATATTACATAAGCTTGAGGATTAAGGGGTTACTTCTAGTGTCTAATAGTTGGGTACTAGTGATTACAGAGGAAAACCTTAAAACCATCTGGAGAAGTGCTTGGCTAAAATACCTCCCGCCATGTATAGATGCCTTTATCTGGCAAGTGATCCACAGGGTTCTAAGGGTCAATCGACTAATCTCAAAATGGAACAATAGCATCAACCCGCACTTCCCCATTCTGAAGCTGAAGTGGAGTCCATAGAACATTGCCTGGTGGAATGTGCAATATTGCAAGTAGTATGGGCATGAAGTATGGATGATATGGTCTATGGAGTATATGGTAAAGCCTTGGAAAGGTTGGGGCCCATGATTTCGATAAAAGCTTGAGGGCAAGCATCTTGAGGAAGGGGAGGAATTAATATGGTCTATGTGGTATGGGATATAGCCTTGAAAATGTTGGGGCTCATTCGATAACGATTTCCGTGAAGGATTCGCCCTTTTGGTGTGTTGGTTACCACTAGGGATGCTAGTTGTAATACTTGATCTCCTTGAATACCCTTCAAAAACCAAAGAATTGCTGTTGGGAATCCCCCCCCTGGAATGATGGTGCTCCATGAAGAAGAAGGCCTTTCATATAGCTAGGGCTTGGAAAATTTGGTCAATATGGAAAAGGATGAATGTCCTAATCTTTGATGAGGAATATTAAGAGGAATTCATATCATCAAATCAGCTACTCTAGATGGTACTTGAAAGATTTAAAAAAATTAGCCTAGTATTTGAGAATGAAAAAGATGTAAAGATTCTGGGGCACTTATCTAAATCTCTTTTTAGGTCGAAAAAGAGAATAGTTCAAGTTGTATCCATATAGCTATCCCCATCTTATATTCGTAGATCTTTGTACCCCTGCCATGTGGCTTTGTCTCATTATCCCAAAGTAAATAGAGTATATTTTTTTTTCCTAAAAGAAAAAAAAAAAGATACTCATTTTCAGGATAGTACTATATTTGAAACATTTAAAATATTCCTTATAAAGGTTGAGGAACATAACGGAATATAATGAATATTTAACGCATATGGAGACCAATAGGCCGTAGGACCAGTATATGACCGTTATAACTATGATTGAAAAACCGCAGCCCCAAAATATTTTCTAGAAAAAAAAAACATTTGCGGTAATGATGATACTACAAAATCAAAGAATTTGTAGAAATAAGCTCCTTGTTGCACTGGTTCAATATTTGAAGACAAGCAAGCAACTCCTCAAGAATTTATGAAGCCAGATCATACATAGAAGGTGCACTGAGAGGGCGCAATGAAGTTCATAGAATCGTGCTAACAAGAGGCCTTCTCTTGTTAGACAGTATCTAATGAAGTTTCTAGCTTTTCAAACATTCGTAGTGCAATCATCTACATGAGCTTTGATTTAACTAGATTAATTTTTGAAAACTTTAATTCAGTTCGTATCTAATTTATATCGAAGTATTTCATTTTGTATATATTCTTCATGTTCAAAGGTTTATTCAATTCAATTCAATTCCATTCTTTGTATTCTAATGGTCTTTTAGGCAACTTACTAGATATTCTTCTTGTTTTTAAAAGCCCTCCACGCCCACCTCCCTCTCTCTAGCCCTCTCTCCCTTGCATAGACCCCTTGATTTGCCCCCATATACGGCTTTCTCTCTCTAGGGTTTACAATCTCTCTCTGGACCCAAAACCCCCAAACCCCCAAAAGGCGCCCACCCGCCTTTCGAGCCCCCAAACCGGATTCTAAGCACCCTTGAGGACCCGAGAGACCCTCGGCTTTGGAGCCCTCAAAACCCCACACCGCGTAGTTGGCATGCAATATTGTGAGTGATGTTCTATTCTAATCTATGAGAAGCGGTGAGGGCGATTAGAGAAAAGGGGCATGTTAAATGGTGTCGGTGTTGTACAAAGCTTTGGAAAGACCTATGAGAAGCGTTGGCGAGGGGTCAAAGTCAAAGTCAAGGTGGTGGGCACCCCTACCCGGTAATTTGTTGGGCTCGCTAACGCAAGACCTTAGGCCTACCCCACCACTTAGGGTTTTCGTTGACTAGCCCAAAGGTGCTCCGCCTGCCTGAGTCCCCAAATTCAATTCTAGGCACTCCTTCCGTCCTGTGCCCGTAGACCCTCAAACTTTGGGGAGTCATGGCCACGTAAGATGGCCGCCTGGAAAATCCCAAGGCGAGGGCCCGCGCGACAAACGGTCCCCGACACCATCATGGACAGGGAGAGTCATCCTCCATGAAGAAGGAGGGTTCTGCTAAGGCTAAGGCCCCTCAACAGGCCACCGCCTAAGGGATTAATTGCTCAGACCACATAGGAACTCCCCTTCTCAGAGAATTGAGCCACACCAAAGCGGAATAGAGGCTAATAAAGTACTGTAGATTGAGGTTACCAAAGGCCCGGCGGCCGGGTATGGCAGCGGAGATGGGAGTCCCGCATCCCATGTGCTCAAAAGGCAAACGGGTCGAAAGAACCGGGGATCACGCTTGGAGACCAAGAGACGTACGATGTGGGAGGATGGCCTTGGCCTTGCACAATTCGAGCAAAGAAGCCGTGCGAGGTCGCCACATGGGCCCGCCTAGACTCAGGTTCACTACCCCGACACCATGACATGGTGAGAGGGAGCGCAATGCAGACGGCGGTCACGCCTGCCCCGCCTTCTGGGCTGTAGGTAGAGGCGCCTACCATCATGGCATTTGAGCACAGCCGCTTCTTGCGCATGCCTGCATACGCCTTCAGATCTTCGTAGTAAGATCTAACAAAGCAGCCCGCCCGACGCCTGGTGGTGGTGCCGGGCTCGGCACGCCTCGCTACCGAGCTCGGAGCTCTGTGGGTTGGCAACCATCCATGTATTGCAGCGTGGTCTCCCTTGCACGAGGGTTCATAGTCACCGCAGCAGCAGTGTGAGATGGCCAAGCAAAGAAAGAAGCCTCGTAAGAGCCGTGCCCCGACTCTCACAGTGGACGAGAACGCGGCCTGCACTGGGCTATCCCGCCTACGCCTCCACGCAAACACGCCCCCACACCCGCCCCGCCTCCACCACTCCACGCCCATCCCAGCCCACACTCCAAATACCCACGCCCATCCCGCCCACCACCACCACCCCCACAGATCTCGCCTCACCACCTTACAGCAACCTGTGGAGCGCAGCGAGAGGCTAACCGGGTGCAGTTCGAGGCATGCCGTAATGCCAGTGGGGAGAGTCTCGCCCACAACATCCGAACACACCGGATCGGATGACATTCCCGCGGGCCAAGATGAGCAATGGCAGACATGGGGCTCGCTACCGCCGGACCGCATTGTCATATTCATCGCTACATGCACAAAGTTGATGCCATTGCGCCAAAATGGCGTTGAAGGAATATCCTCGATTTTACCGATCTCACACCTGCGCGTGCCAGGAGGCACGCAGAGCTTGTCAGCCGAGGCATTCGCCAAATGGGGTGCCGCAGATTTCGGTCTGAGGCGATGCACATTTTCCTCGGTCACCGCTACCGCGGCAGGCAGCACCTTTGAGCCCAACCACAAATGTGAGACGCTGCCCCGTCAGCTCTACTACCACCGCCCTTCTCCCGCCTCCTACTCCCCGCTTCCTCGCGGCCCACGCCCTCCTCAAACACATGCCGCCTCCGCCTCCATCTACCACCCACCGCCTCCCCGTCCTCCCCGACCGCCGCATACCATCTCTCACATAATAGAATTAGGTTTCCGGTGGTCTCATGGAATTGCCGAGGGTTTCTTGGCGTATGGGACAATTAACTCCGTGGTACTCTAGAGGATCTCATCTTCCCTATGGAGACATGGGAGCATGCCTGGCACAAAGCACCGACGGCCGAGTCATCACATTCTGGCCTTCAATAATCGCACGGTGACATGGGTCATGGTGGAGTGGCTTACACACGACAACCTTGGTACATCTTACATCTCTCCGAAGATGTCAGATAGACATGAACTGTACTGGTTCGTGTATAATACCATAACCCTCTTTCCGGTCACCGTTATTCCCCCACGCAGGCAAGACCTTTCTATCGCAGCCTAAATTCCCCGATGGATAGATGGACCCAGATATGTCGATCTTATATGATGACACACACAAAGAGCATCCAGCGCTGGTGGGTCGTCCTTCTTGGAGATTTCAATGCACGGATGTGGAGTAGAGCGCACCATGACTTGATTCCTCACGACGACAAAACCTCGCCAGCTCATGCCCCAGGCGGGAGTTCGCCACGGGTTTGATGATGTTTCAAACACTGGCTTAAGTGCATACTGTTCTCGCTTATGTGGGCATTTTACTTGATAATTTGCAATGGCCTTTCGACAATGGCCCGACTCCCTCGCAAGTGCACATGCGCATGTGGATAACTGTGGGGAGGGTCTATGTGGTGGACTCATGTGCTTGTGTGTCATGCAAGATATGCATCCATCAACAAGCTTCCGGTGGCACAGACACGGGATGGAGGAGGTCGCACCTCGACCACCTCCTAATTTATTTGGATCCTGGTTTGGCGAGCCACTGAACCCCACTATGCCAAATCACTGTCCCTACTTGAGATCTGATTATGAGCCAGGGCAGAGGGATCTGCTGCCGAGCTGCTCATGGAACGCCCTCCCAAGAATTCCTCACAGTCTCCACACCAGGAGTGCCAGACATGCATCTCAGCTGACCCCCACGACACGGATGGGCTGACAGTGTTTGAGACCCGTCACTGTGGTCAAGAACATCCCCTCAGAACCTGAGCCTGATGGATCAGAAGAACGCAAGGTTGCACCACATTCCTGATCCAGTACCCGCCACACAAAGACTGCCACCCATCCGAGGCTGACCAGCCACGCCCGCAGACCCTGCCTGCCACTGATGTCTCGGTTCACTGATTAATCTTTATCCCTGAACCCGAGCAAGAGGGTTTGGCTGGGCCTCACCATTTGACATCACTAATCAAGCAGCCTCCATGACCCGCCTGACACCATACCCCACGGTGATGGCCCCACTGTCCCTTGTGGGATTAGATGTTGAGGGAGGGCCCAGAATCTGGGCTAGCTATCGAAGGCAAAATCGGACTTTCGAGTGAGACAGCCTGAAGATTTCATATATAGCTCACCAGCCTGGTCCCCACCAACCGTCCACCAGAGACCGCGGTGATGGCCTCCTACCAACGGACCGTTGTGAAGATTCCGATCCATATGGCTAATGATTCCACTAATCTGGTCCCACGAATGACCGGATCGACCGCGAGCTAGTCCAAGATCTAAACCATATCGGCATCCCCGGGAGCAACAGCCTGATCCACTGGCTGATTGTAGCCCCTCATCAGTGGTTGACCACGACTAACGATTGATCTCATATTCCCATTACTGGCAGACTGACAGCATACCTCTTGACCCAATCCTCACTGACTTAGATTACTGCCTCTCTGTGGACTCCAGCTGGCTCTTTGATTAATGGTCCCCCCGGGAGTCAATAGGATCACTAACCTGGGTCTCAAAACTGCAACGCCACATACCAGCCAGGCTGTTTTGGCAGTGACGCACTGACCAACATCCACCAAAGAGACCTGGTCCCAAGGCTGCCCCTCCAACACCCTCTTTGGCCCCACATTGACTGGGCCAGAGCCCCGGCGATCGAGTATGGGGGATGGCATGGGGTTTTGCACTGTGTCATCCGGCCAAACTCATCCATGCCAGGACGACGTCATCTCCGTCAGTCCATCAACCTTGGCCATGCGCCCCACCTCGATGCCCCACACCTTTGTCGCTGGCTGTGACATGCCATTAATCCCGCTCAAGACTGTGGTTCCCATATCCTCTTCATTGCCACCCATGCCCCCAGACCTTCACATCTAGATGCCACCGTGACCTGGCCACACGACCCACTGAGTTTCCCGCCTCCGCTGAGGCGCCCATCCGCTGGCGGTGAAAAGGGGCCGGGAGCCGCGAGGCCATGTGTGAACAACAAATACCAGAGCTATATGGATTGGGGCCATCACCACATCCTGTTCCGCACCTGTCGAAATTCCGTCCCTTCCCAGACGGTGGTCGAGTTCAGTCTGGCTGTCTTTGATGCACCGAATGACTGAGCATTTTAACGCACTCTAAACCTTCCAACCCCATCGATCTGCAGTGAACCTGATCCCACTGGCCCAATGCAAGCAGCCCTTGATAGAGATGGCCACCGCCCACCTCTGTAAGTGGTGATGCTCTGGGCCTCAGTGACCTGGTATTTAAATTCGTGGCCAGCGAGTCCTAAGAAATGGGCTGAGGTCTGTTGGAGGGGTAAGAGACTGGTCTGGGCCAGATGGAACGGCAGACACAGATGACAATTACGCTAACCCGTGGACAAATCACGGAGCACCCAGATGCCTCGCTTCCTCAAGTGTCTGGGACCCCGATTGTTCCAGAGCAAGCCTGTGCAATGGCCCATCACAAGTGATTACATCAACCCCTGCAGTTAGTCTGGGGCCCACGCCCACCCGCTGCCCCACCGCCCATAGACCATCATCGACCGCATTGTGTGCCCACCCATCTTCGTGATCGAGATCTGCAGTGGATTGGGAGCCTCCCCCTGGCCAGATGTGCCTCGCTGGTCACAAACGGTGCCATTGAGGATGAGTCTCACACTTTCCAGAAGTTGCCCCAAATACCGGATCCGGGCCAGATACGCCCCTTTAGTACGCAAGGCCGGACGCGTTCTTTGCATTTGCCGATGAACACACCGCAAGACGCGCTCCCCGGGTCATACATCCAGAGGTAATCGACCTCGCTGAGAAATACCTTTGCCCTCACCGGGTCATTCACGACTAGGCACTACGGGTGGTGCATGATCAGATATATTGGGATGTTTCACTTTTATATGATTAGCATGCTTTGTCGTTAGCTGATTGTCACACGGTTTTCTCTCAAAACTTTCCGGGGGGTTTTTTAACCGGCAAAAAATCACGGTCGCTAAGCTTTTTGTATTAACCTATAGACCGATTGGTCTCCGTGGACGATAAAAGTACCTTCCTTCCTTCCTTCCTTTGTAGATGAAAACGTGTTAGTGGTTTAAGGTAAGCTGATTGCCATTTTGGGGAGAAACAGGATTGATGGTCTTGTAATTTCTATTCCCAGTTACTATATGTGGTATTTCATCTAGATGAGTCT
Organism: Isoetes taiwanensis; assembly: GCA_021234155.1. NCBI lineage: Eukaryota > Viridiplantae > Streptophyta > Lycopodiopsida > Isoetales > Isoetaceae > Isoetes > Isoetes taiwanensis. The sequence goes on from JAJEKV010000040.1 coordinate 6,088,828, forward strand.
CCCACTAGAATAATTAGTTTTCTTTGCATATCTTTTATTTTGTATGTATGTGCTATGAGATATTAAAATGGCAATTATCTAAAAGTTAGTTTTGGTTGATGTGTGCCACAGAAGCTTGATTTGGAATTTTCTCAATACAACAAATGCACGTGGAAGGTTCCAATTGTTTTTGTATTAGTTAGATGCTAGACGTGATACTAGAATTCATTCTAACAACCAAAACTTTCTCTTATTTAGGTTGTTAGCAACAGAGTTCAATTGCCTTGATGACAAACCAAATTGTACTAGAATTGCACTTGGGGAAAGCAGTAAGTGAATTTGATGGATCATCTAGAGGTGTGGACTTTCAAGTATAAGAAATAATGGTGTATGCAGATGTTAAATTCAATATCAACTGTGGTGGAGAAAATGTTACTCTATCAAATACTGCCTATGATAATGATACTGGAGATGGAAATATAACATTTGCAAAATCTTCAAGTGGAAAATGGGCTGTTAGTACTATTAGCTATGTTTCTAGTTTTCAAGCTCTTATAGAAACATCATCACAGGAGTCAGCTATAACTTCAAATATTGCAAACCAGCAGTTATATCAAACAGCTAGGGCATCCCCTGGTTCACTAAGGTATTATGGATTAAATATGAAGAATGGAAGTTACAATGTGACATTACATTTTGCAGAAATTTACCTTACACCATCCAATGAAAAAGACTGGAAAAGCACTGGAAAACGTATTTTTGATATTTATATTCAGGTCAATTATCTGCACATTACAAATGGAAACTAAGTAACTATGTTCTAGGCTATTGAATGCAAAGCGTATTTTAATTTGCAGGGCAATAAAGTTTTCCATAATTACAATATTATAGCACGGGCTGGTGGATTGGCATATACAGCAGTGGTGGAGACAATTGAAACTTTAGTAACAAATGGAGTTTTAGAGATACATTTACAGTGGGCAGGCAAGGGCACATGTTGTACTCCAAATGAAAATACATATGGACCTCTCATCTCAGCCATCGATGTTCTCCCTCTTGGTATGACATTTGACATATGCTACTATTTACTTAATATTTATTTATTTTGTATTTATCCTTCCTGTGATATTTAAATACTTCTCTTTGTACACATAGAAAATTTAAAAATTGATAATGTTCATTTAGCTTGCATCTAAGTAGTATTGCTTGCCTACATGTGCCAATACTTTAGTCTGTAATATATCTTTAATAGTAGCTCAAATGATAGATCACTTAATAAGAATAGAATAGAATTTACTTTTATCATCCACGGAAACCATTTGGCCTATGGGACCCAAACAAAGAGAGCAATACGCGTATTATTGTCAGGATTAAAAAACCCTTGCCCCAGAGTGTTTACGAGGGAAAGCAGTAACAAGCTGGTAGACTCTACAATCGTATAGGACAATTCAATACTGCATCGAAAGACACAGCTGAGTCCATGTATCCATAACCTTCTGAAAGTATCATCCCAATAAGTCCATGGAGATCGTGTTCAACAACATATGCAGCGGCTGGTCATGCATAAGTAACTGAACATACCATGCCCAGATATGATCGAATCTTGGGCAGGTCTGAAGGGTATGACATTCATCCTCAATGGTATCCTGTTGGTAACATTGATAGATCATGTTCTCATGTGCCTACTTTCTCAATTGGAGGCGATTCGCATCCATGCAAATAGAAGCTATCAGTTTATGCTTCTTCATGGAATAATGGGTGTGCAAGTAGTGTTGCGGGCTTCCATACAGGAGTACTGGCTCAATTAAGGCCCTGAACAGGTGTGATTGGTGACCCCAGATATAGAACTATGCCTTGTGGCTGTTGTTCTGCCAAAGTGATCAATATAAAGGCCTTGGCGCACCCCAATATTACTAACGACAGACTGTCTTAATGGTGTGAGACGGCCTGAGCATGCCTCATATGACTAGTATATTGCATTTTGCAAGCCGACAGGGATCCCTAGCTGTCTCAATCTGTTCCACAACTTGTCCCATGGTACAATGTCGAAAGCCTTTGCTAAATCCACAAAACAACAGTACAGATTTTGCCGGCGATTCCTGCTATCCTCAATCAGTGTCCGCATAGTGAAAATATGGTCAATCGTGGAATGTCTGGGCGGAAGTTTGTCTGTGTCAAAGCATGACCTCTGCATCTTCTGCTCATATCATCAGCTGCTGCTCAAGGATGCTAGCCAACAATTTTGCAAAGAGGGAGCTGACCATGATTGTGCAGTAGTTGGCTCGGCAGCGAGGATTGCCTGCCTTGTATATGCTGGTCCAACTACAGGGGAAGCTTTCTTGCAATGCTCTATTGAATAATGCTATGAGGATAGGCACCATAGGCGACCCAACCCATTTGAGAAGCTCTGCCTGCATGCCATCCAAATCTGTTGCCTTCCCATTAGCTAAGCATTATAGGCCCATTATAATATCTCCTTCTGTAATGACCAGTGCTAAGCCCATCTGCGGGGGCACGGCTGTCCGACTCCCCAGTGGATCATAAAGCCACTGCAAGTATTGCACCCATTGCCCTGAGATAATGTTCCCTGTAGGTTGTATAGACTTGCTCAATACCTTTCTCCAAAATGTCCTTGGATGATGATCCAGAAGATAGAACATCTGTTGCTAGTGTACTGCAAGGTATCTGGCTTTCTTGACCTTGAGGAAGGAGCGATATTGGCTGATGGCATATGGACGCAAGGTGGGGTTAGTGACTTGTCGGAGCCAGCATTTGAACTCCCTACATTTGTCATCAAACCATCGATTGAGGGGGAAGGTGGTAGCTCAAAGGCCTCTGTGAGTGGTCTCTCTTAAACAATCTATCAGCGACTGTTAGAAGCAACTGCCTGCTGCTACAGTGTGGAAAGCTGCAGTATTTCCTCCAGGTCGTGCTCGATCATTCGGGCACAGGTCTCTACACGGTCGTAGTCCAGGCGTAGCTCGGGCACACGGGGTGTTGAGGCCATGGATATACGGGCAGCCTGTCAATCTAGATGCAAGAGAAGAGGCTGGTAGTCTGAATCTACTTCCTTGTCTCGGTTGTTTGTTCCAATGCCAAAATGGGTAATGAGTGATGCAGATGTTGTTCCTCTGCTAGTACATAATCCACAACACTGCATCCGCCCCCCGGTTCTCCTGTCTACAAGTGCAGCAGCTGGAGGATGGCTATTGTGCTAGCCCATTGCAAATGATCAAGTCAAAGGTGTTCCATAGCGAAAACAACTGCTTGCCATAGCGTGCAACATGGTTGTCATCTGATATCCTTGGGCAAGCCACCTCTGCGGGGTTCAGCTACAACACATCCTCTGCAAAGGGTTCAAACTTCGGGACCTGCTCGGCCCTGTGCATGCATTAAAATCTCCAAGCAACATGACCTTGCCCAATTGTTTGTGCTACTGTATGTCATTATATAGATCGACATAGGGCTTCAATCTATCCACCTCCGAGTAAATGTTACAGAAGTTGTTTTCAGCATGTGGAAAGTAGCATGCAGCCACAAAGAGGAGGTTGCCACTGCCATGCTCCATGCGTATCCACAAGTAGCAATTGTGCTTGTCTGTCTTGATGTTAACCAAAGTGGTGACTTCTAATAACTCAAGACTAATAGAATGTTGACCATTTCGTAAACGTCTAATTATTCAAGGCTAAAAGATGAACCATACATAGTATGACATATTATATTGCCTGTATTGTATCCCAATAAACCATTTGATCTCAATGGGACGATAAATTATAAGTCAATTCAATTTTGCATATTTTCTTGACCATTGCATGTTGAACATGTACTTTACATATTTCATATCACATTTGATCTTCACATGCTCCCTTTCCAAAATGGTGAATTTAGGTCGGTTAGAAAGAGTTAGGAATTTGATAGATTGTCCAGGCAATTGAATTAAAGAACAAATGTGATTCTTGAACATGCAAAAGAAAATGCAAAAATATAGCTTATTTGCGTATGATTAGCAGAGGGTGGAGAACATTCCATTTGTTGTGATAAAGCTTGATAGAAATGTTTTTGTTTATCTTTTAAATTATTGCTTGATGCATACGCCACTCTTAGCTATAGTAGGTGCATATAAATATTGAGGATCACATTAGATACATTTGGATATAGGGCAAGGTGTTCACTAAGTGGATCCATGCTTATCCTTTGAGATTTATTTATGTCTTCGCATTTTTACTTGTGCTTGACTTGAGATTAAATAAAGACTAATATTCTTTAACAACAAAAGGTGTTGATACATCATCCAATTCCAAGTCCAACATCAATGGAAAACTAGTTGCTTCCATAGTGTCTTCCATTATCTTGGTATTATTTGTTGGCATATCTCTATGGTTGTGGCATAAGAAGAAAAAGGAACGATTACTCTCTTCCACTATAATGGGCGAAGGTACTGGTTGAATTAATGGTTTTCTCAAGCCCGGGATCACTTTCTTAGAACTAAATTACCTTTTTTTAATAGAGTTTCGAAGCATGAGAAACAAGCCCACCTTGTACACTTACAATACATTAAAAATAGCAACAAATGATTTTCATCCTACGAACAAATTGGGACAAGGTTCATTTGGTGCAGTTTATAAGGTAAAATTCTATTTTAGAAAATTGTGATGTAGTTATTAGAGCTAATTTTGCATGTAATATTTCATAACAGGCTATTCTAAAAGATAACATAGTTGTTGCTATCAAGAAACTCTCATTACAATCAACTCGCAAGGAATTTGTAAATGAGGTTGCTGTTATATCTTCTGTTCAACACCGTAATTTGGTGAAGTTGCTTGGTTGTTGCTTCGAAGGAGATGAAAGAATTCTTGTCTTGGAGTTTATGGAAAAGAATAATTTGCACCAGGCTTTATTTGGTAACTATATTTGTTACATGCCCAAGCCAAAGTGGTTTACTGATCAAATAGTTATGTAGGACCACTGGAACTGAGGATTTTCTTTGATTGGCCAACACGAGTGAACATTTGTCTTGGAGTTGCTCGCGGTCTTGCATACCTTCATGAAGAAGCATCTCCACGTATCATACATCGAGATATAAAGTTGACAAATATACTTTTAGACAAAAATTTGAATCCCAAGATTGGAGACTTTGGATTGGCAAAACTCTTTAAAGAAGAGCAAACACACATCAGTACTAGAGTAGCTGGAACTATGTGAGCTACAAGAATTTTAAAAACAATTCTTTATTTTTTTCAATTCAAGACATTCAATTGAATTATTGGAACAGGGGATACCTTGCACCTGAATATGCGATGCGTGGTCAGCTTACAGAGAAAGCAGACGTCTATAGTTTTGGTATATTGATATTGGAATTAATTAGTGGGAGAAATAATATGGATCGTTCATTGCCACCTAACGAGATTTATATCCTAGATCATGTAAGTTATGAACATGAGTAATTTCTTTGATATAGTGTATTTACTTATCAAGTTTCATGCTACAGGTATGGCATCTACTTGAAATAGACTGTCTTCTCGATATTGTGGATAAACAAGTGAGAAATGAATGCTCTGAAGATGAAGCAAAGAAAATTGCCAAATTGGCACTATTTTGCACCCAAACGTCCCTAAACCAACGGCCAACAATGACACAAGTTGTTACTATACTATCCAAGCCATGTGAGATTGATGTATCGGGACTCCAACAAGAGGAGTATGGAGACTATTTACCAACCCTTACGCTATTTTCAGGACAAGAATGCAACTCAGATTCTGAAAGCCAATTAAGTTCTATGAGTATGCCAAGTTATAGATTGTCTTTGATAAGGTAATCAAAGTAAAAATGGTGATTCCATTTTGTTAGTTATGGACCATGTACCATCATAAAAGACAGAGATTAGTTGTAACTTAGATATCTTTATCTAGACTTCCAAACTAAGAAGGTTTGAATGTGGCTTTTATAATAATATAATGTTTGTGGGGGATTCTCTTGAATGACCTAGTGTTATACAAGCTCTCTCATCTCATTTCAATTTAATTCAATTCTCAATAGCTCATACAATTATTTACGTGCTTTACAAGTGATGCTTATATCATCGAGCTACCTAAAAAATGTAAGAATGGAACTAGCATAGGAAGCATCTATGCTACCGAATACAATTTTAAAAGGAAGAGAGGATGTACTAGAGCTTCCATGCAAAAGTTTCTCAAAAGGGCAAATGATGACAAAAGGGACACTCTGCGCCCCTTCAAATTTCTGAAAAAAAAGTCCTTTAACCTTAGTTACTGGAAAGCTCATAAAACTCTATATTAGCTATATACACAAACTAAAAAAAAGTTGATCACGTGAGCCATGCAAAAAAAAAACACTTGTGGGAGCCATTATATTTGCACAGGTTTTTTTCAAAAATTTGGTTAGAAAAAAAAAAGTTGTAATAAAAAACTTTTTGGGTTGCCCCTAAGGGGGCAAACCCTTGTTTATGTGGGTTTGTGGCATATTATAGGTATATGCCAGTATATGCTTGAAATATGCCTATGACTGCGAAAAACCCCTTATTGGTAATATGAATGCTCTACGTTTTCGTTGTTGGGCAGCCACTCTTGAAACTGGCTAGGGAGAGGCTCGCCTGGGCAACCGTGCATAAGAGTGTGGGATTTAGTATCCGGAATGGCTTCAGCAGGAAATGGGCTCTGGTCGTTGTCTCAATATTCTTCTGAATCTCTCTTCCCATCCGGTGAAGTCCCCGAAGAAGATCTGCAGAGGTAACATGCTACCCGTTTGAAATTTCTTCTTGAGCCCGGTGAAGTCCGAGAAAGCGACCGCGTTCCTGCTTCGATCACCGCTTCTCTTATCTCGTTTCCCCTTCAGGCTTCTTTACTTCTCTTCTCAAAGTCCTCGGAGGTCAAAACTTGCTTTGTGAGATTGGTTGAGGCCCCGCTATGATGAAGCCCGGGAAGAATAAAGGATGTGAAGAATATGTTCACGTAAAACGAGGGTTTTGGTTTTCTTTGTCTTCTTGGATGGCTTGCCACCATTCCGACCTTAAATTCTCCTCCAAACAAATTAATCCGGGTTTTGTGTTGATGCTAAGTTTATTATTAAATGATTTTTCCAAAATCTTTGAGACGCCCGTGTCGTGAGTCCTCTAGACATTTGCCTTTCCTTCAAAAACTTTACATAAACCCTATTACCTTTTCCCCGTAAATTATTTCAGTGTCAGGTTGATTCTTTCAGTTCGCATAAGTAGCAAGTGTGTTAAGATCTATAGGTATGCAATGTTGTGGATTTGAAAGAAATGTGATTGATAGTATGGTGATTAGTCCATGTTTGTTTCTAGATCTTTGGAGTATCCAAGCTCGGGTTAAAGAGGCCATTTCACGATATACTTAAACCCAAAGCTTTGGTCTAGAACACATTACATGGTTCGTGGAAAGTCCTCTTTATCTTTGATGGATTTTTGTCAAAACAAAAGCATTACTCCAGATGGCTTTTTTGGATTATCTAGATTTTTGGATATCACTCAAGAATATTATTTAGAAACACCAAAGAAGAGGAGTATGAACCTAAGATTACCAATGAAGAAATATCTCAATCGAGGATTTTGTTGCTTGTTTCGCCAGAAAGTTTATTGAGGTATTCTTAAGAATAAAGTGCAGTAGAGGTTATAAGCTAATCGGTTCATCTTATCATTATCGTGGATCGTGGGATGCGGATCTCGATTCACTTTTTGCTTTTATTGAACAAGGCAATGATGTAGGTGGTGCAATGATGCTATTCAAATGCTACTTGGGCTTTTATGTCGGGACTTTCTTTTCGAACTTCCTTTGCCTTTTGCAAAATTGGTGGCATTCATCCGTTTGTTGGAATGCATTTAAGAGGCAAAGTTATTGTTCCCATTTATCTCAAATGATTTATCCGATCCACCATGTTATTACGTCATCATTACTTAAGTATCTTCACATGTCAAGAAAATCTCTAAAGCAAAGAAGGCCAGAGAGTAAGGAATAAGAGAATGCTTGAAATTTTTAATTGATCAAGGACTTGATACCACAAAGCGATGTCAATGGAGTTACATAGCCCGTTTATTAAAATTGCTTCCCCACCCACCCCCTTTGTTAATGTATGGCCGTATGAGGACCTCTGTAACCACTAGTGCGGCTTGGACATTATCGCGAGTATGTCGACCTTACATTATAGGCATCGGGACACATGTTTGCAGGCCCGTGTTGGTGCGCTGGGCTCTATTCTTTGTCGTTATGTTCCACATTCTATTAAACATTAAAATTTATTATTCCTGACCTCTATATGTTTTAAGGTGGACAACAATAAAACAAAGGTTAATACAAACAATCATTCAAAGAATTATCATTTTTTCCTATTTAGGTTTATTTGTTGCATCATGTGATAGACTACCGGCACGTCATGGTGTTAGCAACAATGAAAATAAAGATGCATGGGCTAGGTAGGAGGAAAAGCATCTAGACAAAATGGAGCTAGTCAAATATTAAACATGACCACTATGAAATAGAAATACCGAGAAAAATAGAGAAATATACTATACGAAATAGAGAATTCGACACTTGACTTTTCACTATAGCCCTAGCTCTACCATTGCTGGCATGAGAAGCAATTTACATCTCAAGTTTCACATCATAAGTTGAGCAGGGACCCCAAGTCAGTAGACGGAATTCAAATGAAGAGAAGAAATGCAAAAACTAGATTGTTGCTTTATTTTCATAATGAATCATATAAACTTGATATCAACACCATGTTGATTGAACATGCCTGAACAGTAAGCCACTGCCCTGTGATTTTACTAGTAAGGAATGCGAATGAGTTTATGTTGTTCATTTGTTTTTAGTGGACAAAATTGACATTGGTTTCATTGATTTTGTTTTTTTTTTATTGAAGGATGGTATTATATTTATGTTTAGAAAAGAGAACAAAATTGACTACTTATATGGGGAGTGTCCACCCGGGTTAGCCCTCATACTTGAAGGCTTTTTTTAAAAAAAAACTAGATAAACCATTACCAAGGCAGAAAGTGCCATATGGTTTCATTGATTTTGGAATGATGCATTTTCTTAATGAACTTCATGATCAGATTTTGTAAGTCTGATGACAATTAGGAGTTCAAATAAAGATAGTGGTATGGACCACCCATTTGGTAATAGGCAATGTGGATCTGCAACTTTCTATATGTTATATATCAGGTAAATTAAAATTGGCAGCAAGTTTGCAAAGTGTGGATCGTACACACATTTGAGATATCAGAAAAGGGTCTGAGACTGATGCTCCTTTTGTCAATCTTCAAGAAATTCAAACTGTTGCTTAAGCTTTCAATCAGTCGTCTGGCATTGTTGAAGTGTACAAAGCATGTTGTCTGATGTAGTTATTATGCCTCTGTTGTTGGATTCGCAAGTTCTCCAAGAGGAGTCCGCAGCTTATAATGTTGGGCAAGGTAAGTTCATTTATCAAATCATTTTTACTGAGATTTCTTAGAAGGGTGAGGTTTTTTTAGCATGTCTTGATGTCAATAATGTGGTGGAAATTAGAATTGTGCTAGATCCTTGTTTTGAGGAAACAAAATGATAGAGACCCTATTATGGAGCCATATTTCTAGAAAGTTTGATTTGCAGGCTACCCATGCTTACAGGAGTATTCACACATCTTTTGGTCAATTGTTATATAGCCACAATTTGGTGTTGCACATCCCTATGCTATTATAAGCAAATGGAAATACCGAAATAATCGTGTCGGGACAAAAAATGTTCCATTGGCATCACCTTGCCCGATTTGTATGTCCGACAGCATGTCTCCAACGAGGGGCAATCAAGTCTTTTAGTTATTTTTCCTCCACGATGTAAGCTCCATTTTCTCCCTAACTCTATACGTGGATTTAGTAACTGGGCTATTTGCTTTCGACAAATTGTAGATAAGAATGATATACTTAAAATTTTATAGGTCTTTGTGAAACTCATTGAAGTTTTAAGTTTACCTTAGGCACTCTTACCTTGATCACTTAGCATACAATCTTAGCTTGGGAATACATCTCAACTGCATGTCTTTTCAATTTAACAATTCACTTCATATTACTTGCTAAACAAGGAAACCTTAGTATAGTAGGAATTCTTGACTCATATTACTGGATCAAATGCATTTCCGTTATTAACAAGACGTATTAACTTTAGTTAAAAGCATCAAGTTAGCTACAAATTTTACATTCTAAAACACCATATCAACAAGTTTATAGACCTCTCACGCTTTTGAATATGATGAATACAACTTTCGCTTTGATAGAATGATAGTGATACAACCGATGGGAATGATATAACTTTTGAATGCACCTTTTAATTTTGATGGCTCAAAACCTAGGAGCATCAAACCTTCAAGGGTTTCTTACTCTAGAAAGTGCAAAGATAAACCATACATACTCAAAACCCCTTAAAAGATCGGTTTCTACTTTGTCAAGGGTCATGCCCCTCGCATATATGAACAACAAAGCCCCATGACTAGAAGGAGCAAGGGCACTTCACATTAAAGATTAGATCTGGTTTCAAGATCAACACCAACATTAACTTCAATATTGCCAAAGCATGTAAATGTATTCATTATTGAACTAAAAATGAACATAGTAGGAAAGTCGGGCTTTACAATTTTGGTTTTATGGCATTTCTACAATAAGGGCATTTGCTCTCTAAATGTAATGGACTTTTTCATTATTGTTCCATGAACACATTTGATGTAAACAAAGTTGGTGGACCGGCCTTGCACATAAGGTTAGTTTTTCTTTTCTAATGAAATTGATACATTGCATTGTGATGCCATATAAGCTTGTATTTTATCAAAAACAAGGCATTTAAAATATCATAGTAGGGAACATATAAATCTTTTGATAGTAACAAGTTAAAATATAGATTGCTTGCCCACACACAATCTGAGAGTAAGCAATATTAATCTCAAAACTTGGAAAACATAACCATAAAATCACACTTCGGCGCCACCGAGGGCAAACCATCGTGCAAAGACCTTGTTTTTTTTGAAGGACATTAGACTTTATTAATAACACTATATAATACATAATACAATGCAGAGACAGGAATAAAAAATTCAAATGGACAATCGTGATCCAACAACTAGAGGGGCACCCATCTACATGACAATATAATGCGTTCACACTATTTTCCTCTCATACAAAGAGAATAATAATATATAATCATATTTTAAAAAGTTACTTTAACCGTGTCGAACTTCCACATCCATAGAATCATTAATAAAGAATTTGATCCGGGCATCCCCGGTGTCTCAATGCCATTGAATCGTGAGATCCCCTGTAACAATCGTACTTCGGATATTGGAGCTACTGAGTGAACTAACGTAGATTGAGGAGCCGAAATTTTGCGACGTGCAAGTTTCTTCAGCGTGGAGTAGACCATCCTTCTTCCAATAATTTTTGCTTTCCGAGCAATGTCCTCAAGACGGTGAGTGTTGATCCTCATTAAGAGGGTCTCATCGATATAGACTCGAGACAGAGATGCAATAGAAGAAGGCGATAGTGCAAAAATAGCTAAAGAAGAAGGCACGTGGGTCGCGGTTCTTGGGCGATTAACTAGTGCAAAGGTAGATGAGGAAGAAGATGATACAACCGACATTCAAAGTGAAGTGGATGCTATGTGACATGGGATAGGAGCGATTGGGAGGTAGAGAAAAGTATGCTGGACCTATACGTGGCGAAAGCCTCAATATTGGGAAACATCTTGGCAAAGCTTCGGTCCATTAAGCGTAGTTTGTTTGTATTTGAAAAAAAGTGGGCCATTTTTTACCACTACTGACTGAGGAATAGAAACACAAGTAGAAAGAGATACACAAATTCGATGTACACAAATTCGAGGACCATTAACAATAGAATGGGCAAGATGCATACCCAATCCATTGGCAATTGTAATCATAAAATCAGACACTTGCAGTTCTAGTGGAAAATCCTCTAAGGCAAGCCAACAAGACATGTGCAATGCACCAGACTTACTTGGCAAGAATCCAGGAGAATAAACCTAATATAGAAGATAATGTCCCCAAAGAGGATCAACACCACGCTCCACAAGCCTGTCAACTGCAAGTGAAGAGTCAAACATGACTGGGAAGAAATTATTATCTTTATCCAAAACCTTTAGAGACGCATAATGAGGGAGACCCAGTCTCTGAAGGTGATATTTTAGCCAGCAGCCAGAATCCAACTCTCCTGAGATCCAAAAACTGTCCAGCGAAATGGAAAACAACTGCATGAGACACAAGGTTCTGAACACTCTGCACATGACTAGTTGATGAGGAAGGGAAGCAACTCCCACTAAGGAAGTTCCTTGAATCTGAAATCTGATAAGCTCATAATAAGGATAGTCATTTTGATCCACACCAAATAAAAGAGGTTCTTAAACACCACAAAGATGCAACATTAGCATTGCAAATATTCATATGTACAAAAAAGGAGGCATTTAAACATCACAAAGATGCAACATTAGCATTGCAGATTTTCATATGTACAAAAAAGGAGGCTTTTAAACATCACAAAGATCCAACATTAGCATTGTTTCAAAAAAGCAGCAAGGGGAGGATTATGAGCAAATGATGGCTGCTCCAATCATTCTGGAATATGCTACTGGTGGTTTGCCATGGGATTCCCTGGGCAGGAGACTAGGGAGGCACGGGCATTGTGGGAATGAAGCCCATTGCAAGAAGGGATGAGGTTCAGCAGGCCGATCTTCTTTTCTTATTGCTTGGAAGAAGGTTCTACCTATAGTACTACAGTAATGGAATCAGACCGAGTTAATGCGTATGAGCCTCGCCTTGGATGCTGGGATATTCTTCGGAGAATGCTTCAAGTGGTTCCTTCTTACTAAGATCTCTAGATGGCCATTCTAGAATGGGAAGTAGCAGCCTGAACCTTGCTCTTGATCATGGGCGATTGAGACAAGATTAACTTGTATCTGGTGACCAGGTGCTTAAAATTTCTTATCGCCTTTGTAATAAGGTCTTAGACCGTTTTTTATTAAAATTTAGCCTAGGAACTGAGCCCTTCTCTCCTATAGTATCCTATGGAGAAGAAGTTGAGAGAGGCTCTAAGTACTGGGTCTAGAGTCTGGACTGCTATTCATGGATTCGAGAAGTGATAGCACCTCTGGACTCACTGTATGTGTAAACACTCTTATCCTTTGAATACAATACAGATCATTCTTGCCTTCAAAAAAAAAAAAAAAGGCAGCATGGCTTCATACATGTACAATATGCTTTGGCATTTTGAAACGCGCAAGGAACTTTGAATAACAGAATGACGTCTCAATTACATGCAGAAATCTAAAATCAATTGTCAATGATGTTCAGCAATAATAAAACACTACAGAATGCAAGGGATGTTTATATGGTTTTAAGTATTGATAGCCGCCATTAAAAAAATGTGTTGTGATTTCCAATATTTAAAAATCTTAATGGTGTTAAACACAACAAAAAAAAATAGCGAAAAATAAAGTAAATAGTATACAAATGTCAATAGATTGTCAACTTATGTCAATGACAAAGCAACTTCCATCTACAAAGCAACTTCAATCTCAAAAGTGTAATTCACTTGTCTTTAATTTAAGACAAGGCAATTATGGCTTTAAAATTAGCAAAAACATCAAGATCATCAAGATTTCTATGGTAAAGGGTCCAAAAAGATGCTCTATCTCATTGTTTGGTTGATGCAAATAACATCTTCAAATTACACAATAATATATTTATGTCATCATGCAGTTTGACCCTTCACTGTCAATGAAGAGCGAGCATCTCTCTCATCAGTTACTTCCTTGATTTTCTTGATTTCTTGTGGTGAAGATGTAAAAACTATCATATCAAATCTTAGATGATTTACCATGTCAAACTGGCTTGGTCAATCTGCAGAATAGCTATTGCAATAGTTAGGCTCAGTTTCTCAAAAAACTTTCATTAACTAGCAATACAAAGTGAATGAACCTTAGCTGCAAATATGGTAGAATTTTTCTTTCAGTACTATATGTGCCCTAACAACAGACAACTTTCCTTTACATAGGAAGTTATTGTATATGGTATTTTTGTTGATTCCAGGCACTATGCTTCTTGGTCCATCATAGAATTCAGCTCTTAAAGAAAAGACAGGATAGAAACTTACTTCAACATCCAACTTCCCATACAAAACTTAGAAAGATCATGTCAATGTTTTGAATTTATGTGCTCCACAATTATGGCTATACAACTTTTTTCTAGCGTCTGTAATTATACTATACTATTTCCCATGCGTGCCTAAAGTTATTCCTTTATCTTGAACGGTATAATTTAAATGCCTTGGTTTTTCTCGCCTTTTTGCATACAGGCGGGAATTTTTTTATCCCCTTTTTCTTTTTCTTTTTTTTTTTTTTTTTTGCGTACGCGGTTTTACTGTTTTGCGTACGCGAAAAAACTTTCACGTATGCGAAACATTGAAAACTGCGTACACGGAATTCAAATTTCAAATTTGTGCCGCGGTTTTATTAAACACGTATACGCGAAAGTTTTTTCGCGTACGCAGCTTAGTAGATTTCGGTACGCAGAATTCTTTTTTTTTTTTCTAGTTACGTGGAATATGGGTGAAACCCAATGCCAAAAGTTCACAACCATAGGATAGAAGAACGTGTGCTCCACTAATTCATATTGTTCACATCCAAGTGGGCAGAAATCTGATCCCACTATCTTTCTCCACCTCAATGGAGATATAGTATTGATTGCATTCTGGAGAGCTAACCAGGGGAACAATTGTATTTTCTTGGAGCGCCAGCATTGCCAGAAACCAATCAAGAGCTTGTAGAAACGCATCATCTGTAATATCCAAGCTGGCCAAGACCTTGAAGGAGAGAGGTTCCTTTTTAGCTTGTAAATCCCACTTAATAAATATTCCTCCTGCCCCTTTATCTCCCAGACCTCAGTAAGGCCTACAATCCCTAAACAATCATGCACATTAGCCATAATGCTTTTAAAAATACTCTTGGTCAATACACTAGCTTGTCTGAGCCTAGTTTGGAGTTCAGACCAAGAGAACCATTGGCCATCTAGCCAGACATCAGCTAAGTGGCAGATCTCTTCTTGTGGACTAGAGCCAAGGGTAGATCATGCTTTTCCCATCTAATTGTGTTCCAAAAGAGGCTAAGGCCCCCCACTTCCTTCAAGAAAGGCTTTAGGTGAAAAACCTCAATAACCTCCTACCACGCACTGAGTAGCCCTCACACAATAGGAGATGCACTGCGTGGCATGGAGAAAGAGTTAAAAAACAAGCTTAACTCATCCATAGGAATTGATGGCCTGCCTAAAGGTGCGCATTTTTCGAGCCAAAAGCGAACAAAGTGAAGCGCATGTGATTGCTCCCCCATAAGAGGTCTCCATTTTAGACCTGAGCTTGCAGCAGTAGCTCCTTGCACCCCATATGCATATAAGTCATACAAGAATGTATGAACCTCCATATGGGCATAAAAGAATCCAAGCTAATCTTGCCATTGTGAAAGACATTTTTATTGGCCTAAACTTGAAAGAAATGTTAAGAAATAACATAGAAGCTTGTACCATTTGACATCAAATGAAAGCCTTTACCAATCTCTAAGGAATCTTGAAATCACATCACTATGGGCTTCATCCAAGGATTACCACCATCAACCCATAAGAATGAAAAAATTTAGATACTGGTAGATAGGTTGTCTAAACAGACTTGCTTTATTCTGTAACATCGAATATGACAACCCTCAGTAGATTTTGGTCAAGACTTATGAAGAATCTAGGTACAATTTTAAAGTGTGTGAAAAAACACCACTATCTTCAACACTATGTATCTTTAATATCAGATAACGTTTGCATCGAGTGTCTTATACACAAGATGGCTGCACTGAGTCAACAAAAGAAATGTTTGCGGCGGCTATACAGAAGCTTTTGAAAATCTCTCTAGTTGTGAGAATATTAGCATCCTTGATATCTCTGTGCATAACTCATTACTGATGTAGATAAACCAGCCCTTCAACCTAATCAGGAGTCCAAATGCATAATAAAGAAGCAGTACACAGAAGCATTGATAGGATCTGTGTTTGGTCCCATTTGCCAGATCTTTGCATTATATGTATCAAGTTGAAATAAAAATATGCATTGTTAGTGTCTGAGAAACTTTGCTTCTCACCTGATTATTCAAACAAGGATAATGATGGATTCTTGAGAACAACTGACAAATAAAAAACTCAAAAATAGAAAATCTTCATAATAAAGGACTCATATATTGCACAGAAATAACCATTTTAGGAAGCAGATTCAGCTCCATTGCTATTATTTGTAGATTAAACTGAAAAAAGAATGGCAAACCACTGACGAGAGTGCAGAAAGGATCTATAACAAGGCTCCATGTGACTGCATCTACTCCCTGATCGCATCCGGTTTGCCGGTTTGAACAGGTGCTACAGGGCTTGACTTGCAATATGCACGACGAGCAAAATGACAGCTACAGCCAGTGTAGGCTAGTCATGTAGGATATCCACGGATATTTCGGCCCTTAGGGGCAACCCAACAGAGCTTACCTCAAACAATTACCAAGTGTGCATGGTAGCTATTGGTTGCCAGAAATGCTGTTTAAAGAAGAATGGGAATGTGAATGGATCCCATGCTTCTTGTATACGCAACTGGATTGACTCGATTGAAGTGATTTCTAAGGACTTTTGTATTGGGAAAATTACTAGACATGTACTCCCTGGCAGATTACAATTAAATTCGAAGACCTCAAATTCAAGTTCGAAGCCATGATTAAACATTTTTCTTGAGAAATTATATGGGGATTATGTCTAATCCGACCTCGATAGAGGTACAAGGGAAGCTCCATAAAAAAAGACCCTGCACGAGAGACATTGGAGGCTGCGCAAAGGAGGGTCTCGTGAACTTAGTTCTTGAACGACCCTGCATAATAGCACTGCCCTATGTCCAACTCTACCAGACCCTACCTGCTATGACTCTTTCCATGTGGCATGATAGGTGGTTCCACTTGTGCCACGATGGTAGGGGAGGGGAGTCACAAAACGGGCTCATGCCCCCCCTATATTTAAGGCGGATTTTCTAGTTCGTTCTGATATTTTCTTGTCAAACTATTGATGGATGATTTTACTCTTCAAGAATCGAATGATCTCATTCTTGTTCGAATTGGTCAAAGTTTCCACCTTTTGGTTGCCCGAAGGACAAACCCTAGGCAAGCTTGTGTTGTTTTTTGGAATATGCTTGAAATAACTTGAATGTAAGGCATAGATTAGTGTGAATTAAAGGGAATATGAAGTGAATATACCATTTGGAAAGCAAGAGATGGTATAGAAAGAAAAAGATGATGTGTTCACAAGTGGACTACACTATTACCACTTATTGGAACACTTGTATTAGGCAGCAGGTGACGATAAGCTGGAAGGCTTTCTATGCAATGTAGAATAACTGTCATAAAGTGGAGCTTTGCGACTGGTCACATCAGTCGCTCTTGTTTATGGTGTTTTTACAACCGGTGCTTCTATATAGAGTAGAAGTATAGGACTTTCCACTTGGAAGGACTTGGAAGGGGTATCGAAACCCTTTCTGACTAGAATACTTGGAGTCAAGTCCAAATTCCGTATCAAATTCCTCTGCAAGAGACCGAGTTACTATCTCTTCAAAGAGCTGCTTTGGAATGCCACTTTTTAAACTGCCAGAAAGTAATAAGCACAGAGAATCACGTGTTCTAAGCCTCGCCTACACAATGGCCATGGGTCCACAATGCCTTAAAGCCTGATGGATGGAAGAAGAAACAAACACTCTATTTCTCTGGCCAAAATGTGCAGGATCAGGTGTGCATACAGTTGCATAACAATAAGGATCACATTTGCCTAAAATAGTAATTGGATGCATGTTTCCTAAGTATGCTTTGAAGTGATAATGCTTTGGAGCTGGTGAAGACATCCCACTATAAGAATCAAATTAACCCTATGCTTGCCAGAGGACCACATTCTTGCACTGCGACTCGCATGAAACCAACAAAGCGCCCGATAGGCTTCTCATTCATCTCAGCAGATTTCTACAATGGTACAGTGGATAGCCGTACACATGCGAACTACCCACGAAAAATAAAGGGAAAATCCAATTATAACATTTGGACCCCAAAAACAAATACAATGCTAATAGATGAGTGGCTGATGTACTGTAAAAGCTTATCACCGGGATTAAAAACCAGCCCTTCGGGTTTTGGGAAAAACCCTAGTGATAAGCCCCCAAGAAGGGGCTTAGACAAACGTAAGGCATAGAATTGCTCCCAAAACCCGCGCATGGAGAAGTCAAAATGGATGGCCGCCAACCTGCACTACGCACATCACCAACAACAAATGAGAAACATACCAAAGAATAGCATCACCCGGTGGGTGGAAAAAAAGCATCACCCAACGGTGGAAAAACATGATAAACAGAACTTGTACAAAATATAGTAAACAAAGAAGGGGGAGGGTGGGTTCAAAGAGAATAAGAAAATGCTAAGAGAAGAGGAAGCGCCGATGAAACGCCGATGAAGAACAACACCGCAATAAGTAGCAAACGCCCAACCCGACGAACGGCCCAAAAGCGATGTGATGCATGCATGCGGCGCATGCAATGCATGCATGCTGCGTCTTGAGCAAGAATGCCGATTCGCTACGCCGAATCGAATTTACATTCTGCACTGCACTGCGACATGAAACCAACAAAGCGCCCGAATACCAAAGGACTTCCTTAACAAACTAGATCGGGGACGAAGGTCACGGGATGAAGGCTAAAGGCGAAAGGACAAATAGGAAAGCAACGCCAAATTGGCCAAACCAGGCGGAAGAAGCCCCTCCCCGCCTAGAAACAAATCAAAGAGAATAAGGTACTGGCTGAGAAGAGGAAGCCGATGAAACGTCGATGAAGAACACCGCAATAAGTAGCAAACCACCAACCCGACGGTATCCGGCCTAAAACGCATGCGATGCATGCATGCGACGCATGCAATGCATGCATGCTCGTCTTGAGCAAGAATGCCGATTCGCTACACGAATCGACGACATCAGTACTTGTTACTCGTTTACCCATGAAAAAATGTAGAGCAAATGCATCCATTCGCTTAGGAGCACAATGCTTCAGAAGTGAGATAGGCAGATGGGCCCCGGAAGAGCGCAAAAATGGGGTTTGTCAATGCTGCCAACCAGTGTAGTTTACATATGCATATGGTACGAGTTAAGGTTGCCGGGACATACGGTATGTACTTATTGATTTTGTGCAAAAAATGAGGAAAAAAATGTTTTTGTCTGATTGGTTAACGCAAGAATACGGTACGTACTTTATAGGTACGGTACGTACTTTATAAGTATGGTATCCGTATTTTATGGTTTCTTTTCCAAAAAAAAATTAAAAAAAAAAATTGTTAAAGTACGTATCGTATGTATTTTATGGTACTGTACGTACCATATCGTACTTTAAACAACAACTTTTAACGTACTTTCATACGTTAAATCAGCTAACGTATATTATGCCATACTATACATTCCATACGTACTATATACATGTATGGTACGGGAAGTACGGTACTACACTGCTGCCAACTGGGAGTTGTTGAAGATAAGCATCATAATCTTCAGAACTGCCCACTGTTTGCATCGATTTAGGCGTGATATGACGAATTGGTTATATCAAACCAACCGCTACACGTTTAGCTGAACAAGCCATCTAGTATCGGGATACTGACGGTGAGATGTATAAAATGTATACTTCATCATCCAACCTATTCTTGCTAAGGTTTTTCCCTACAAAAAACTTCTGGGCATCCTAGACAGTAATTGACCAGTTGTTCTTTACTCACTTGTTTGGGTCCCATAGGCCATCTGGTCTTCTTGGATGATAAAAGATAATTCAATTTACTTCAATTCTCTAGATATATGGGTCTAAGTGGCAGAGATACAATGGACTAATTCTGGCCCATGGGTCAAAAATGGTCTAGTTGGCAACTGTAATGTTTAAAGATGAGGCAAAAATGGGGAATGTGGACATGGTTGCCCAAACTTACTTTCAAATGTCGACAACCCCCTAAGGGTAGACCCTACTTTTTTTTCTAAGGGTATATTTTTAATTGCCCTTTTTTGGGAAGGTTAAAATTTTATCAGCCCTTTTTATTTCATGGTACAATATAAACTGCCCTTATTTACTGCAGAACTCATTATAAGACACCATTTATCTACAAAGCACACATTTATTGAAAACAAAGTAACTTTTTTTTCAAAAAAACATAGTGATCTATATATTTATTAGCATATCATAGCTCGAATGTAAATAGAATGTAAATCCTCTTTGTGATTTCAAGGCTATAAAATTTGTTGATCATGTAACAAACAATAAAAAATGCAAGAAAGAATGGAAGAATGCAACTAACAACTGGCAAAAATATAAAGAAATGCATTAAAGCAAATAAAATACAAAGGAATGCAAGGAATTGGAAGCAAACACTAACCTGGCAGGTTTTTCACAACAACAATTACACAACCAAGCAATGTTAGAGTGGTGTGCGTGTCATGTGTCCTAAGGGATGCTGCCAAGTGGCATGATGTAAAAATTGCTTCTTCTTCTTCATGTGAATCAAATGGCATGCACAATGCATTAGCAAAGCATCGAAATTTGGTTCGAGTATAAATGCCGATGAGTCTGATTCTTGAACTTTTGTCCCTGTCACTCTGGTGACTCTGATCACGGAGAGTGATGCATCATGCATGCCGTTGCTAAAGAAAGAAGGAAGTTCTTGCCCATCCGCCGCCAAAATGAACGTTGCTTTTTGTTTTTTGATTTCCTTTCTTTATTTTCTTTTTGTCATTTTTTAAAATTGACTTTGTTAATTATAGATTTTTAATTTCTTGCTTTTTTACAATAATATATATAGATAATACTATACATATTGACTATTGACGTTAATAGAATTTTAAGGTTTTTTTTTTAATCATTGCCCTTATTTTAAAGGTTGCTCAATTTTTTGCCCTTTCAAGGGGAAGGACATTTTTTTAATTCCACCCTTATTCATAATGGCTATAATTTTTTTTCCCTTCTTTTGCAGGGAAGGAGACCTATTTAAGGGTGGGCAGGCTATGAAAGTTGGGGCCCTAACAACCTAAGCCTACTTGATAATGTAGACCTAAGCAAACCTGAAGCACTTTTGTAATTGTCAACACCCTTAGCATATTTATTCTACCCTTTAGATCGCAGGTCATGGAAAAGTGTTCGAGCGTCATAGACATAGGTATATCATAGTTTTATCCCGATGCATTTTCTGCAATATCAAATAAAGAACATGCATTATTAAGAAGGTACCTCCTAGTACATAATCTTCTCCCCACACATTTATATCGTATGTTTCAATCAAGATATATATACAAATTATTTTTTCTTTTTTTGGTTCTAGAAGAAATGTTCAAATCCTTCAATAAAAGGAAGAAATGAAGGTTTCTATGAGATGCTAATGTTCTTGAAAACATTTGAGAAGTTGAGTATTCATGGTCTACTTATGATTGTATCGTAGAGTAGAACAATTTACTGACCTTATATCTTGAGGATGATGAATAAATGGCTAGTTAAACGATAGAACATAATGGAAAAACTACCACGAGAGCAATTATATGTACGACAACTTAGCAGACAAATAGAATTGGATAAAGTAATGCTTTCAACATGAATCGCCAAGTACGTTGAACAATGATGGACAAGGAGAACCAAGGATGGGGTTAAAACACAATAATGAACTGAGAGGAGAGGGATGAGTTATAACTACACCTTGTTGTCTTAAGAAATAAAACTTCAGAGCATTCAAATCACTATCTGCACTGCACTGATGAGGTCAAATTTGTGAGGAGAAGAGGATAGAAAATGAGAAAGGAACAAGGGGAGAGAGGGGCACGAGAAAAACATATAATAGGGGGGGGGAGAACCTTTGGAAAAGGGCAGGTTAGGTTATAAAAAGAAGGAACTGGCGAAATGTGGACACTGAGTTGGTGTCATGTCAGGGCAAGGGGCAAAAAAAAGGGCGAGAAGGGAAGGGGGGTCACGTCAAGGCCCTCTTGGTACAAAGAATCAAAGGGGTGTTGGATATACACACTAATCAGGATGCTCAGAGAGGGACAACCGCCAATGCAGCTCGGGAGAATCCTCACCTTCCCTTGCTTGTCTCATATGCCTCCACCATTTTAAAACCCAACCCATGCCCTTCCCATATTATTCACTCACCCTGCTCCTCCTTATCATTGCTTCATCATTTTTGCTCACCCATTTTGCTGCCTTGTTTCTCATCATTCAGGTATTTCTCAGTTTCAGTTTTATTGCCAGTTTTGATTTTTCTCTTTTCTCAGTTTCAGTTTTATTGCCAGTTTTGGTGTTTCTCTTTCCTTTTCATGGTATGGATACTCGTCTAGCTTCAGTTTTTGGTTCTCACCTTTTGGATTCTCATGTTTCTTGTCTTTGAATCTTAGGTTCTGATTCTGTTTTTCTCGTCTCAATCTCAGCTTCAGATTCTTCACGCTTTTGGGTCCTCAATACACGTTTTGGACTCCAGCTCTACTTTACTTCAGTTCAAACTTTCAGCTCTGTTCCAGCTCTTTACTTCCAGGTTCTTCCTTTTCATTGATCTTTCTTTTGCTTTGATCAGTAGACTACAGTTAGAAATTCCAGAGTAAAGTAATTTTCACATAACTTCAATGTTCTTATTCTTGACACATAGCTAGATTAAACGTTCCATCTGTAAAAAAACATAGCTCCGAATCCGATTCCCTGTAAATCGAAATACGACTGGCAACAAAAAATGGTGCACATTTTGCGTTGCTGAGCTAAGAGGCCTGAATCACTGACGATTTCAATCCTTGGAGCGCACAAAAGCATTGGGTTGGTAGCAAAAGAAGCTAGCTAAAGGACAAGGAGGATCGAATCCTTCGTTTCTTCTTCTTTACATGTATCGTTAAGCGAGCCCATAGAGTACAGAAAGTCCGCCATAGCTGACACCTTGAAGCCTGGAAAATAGTTCTACGGCTATATGCTGACGTTTGGCAGTGCCCTTTGATTTGTAAACATTTTTTGCTCCTTCACTTTGCTTACAAAAGAATCTTCAGTAGTTTATTTGGTAATGCCAAGGCATATATGAACTTAATCCAAAATTCCCTTTTGCTACCCCTTACTTAATCCAAAAATCCCATTCTTTAGCTCTTGAAGCTAGTAAACATGTGACCATTTTAACGCTTTTTAAGGTCCACATCACGGTGTATATTTCTTAACAGCTATTTGTTAACCATAAATTCCAATGGTTTTTTTTGCTCTCCAAACGAGACAAAAAGTTTACATAGGGATGCCCTAGGAAAGCAGGAATATAAATAATCCCCGCCACTAGCGACGAAAATAGCCTAATTCCTAGAACCATATCTTTTGGGATTCTGATTACTTAGCTCGAGATTAGATAATAAACTTTATGGAATTAACACAAGATTCTTGAAGTTTGTAACATTATTTATATTTTTGTGTACAGGTCTATTGCAATAATTGGTGTGATAGACTAAGAAATGCAAGGATTGATCAAGAAAGTCGTATTATCATTAGGACTCATATTTTTGTACTTTATTTGGACGACGAGTAGCACTAGAACAAGTAAAGAACCTTTTCCTCCCCTACATCATCTCTTATTCTTTCAAAGTAATAATGCATTAACTTATATTTTGTAGGCCATTCACATGTGGTTACCAACTTCCAGGATGCCTTAATAGGTCAACAACAGGTACTTGCTACAGACAAACATACTTCTTTATGTAGAATCCTTATTACTATTTTGTCTTGAGTGATGTTAAAATGTGTGCATTATATGCAAGGTCATGAAGCAGCGTGGTCCGCGTCGACTACTACACCATGTTCCACAATTTAATGATTACTACATTGTTGATCCACCTCCTCAGCAAACTCCAGAAAAGAGCGGGCCTATTAAATATCAATATTCAGATGCTAGCATATCAAACCGAAAATCGTCATGTTTTCATTCAAGACCATGTAAAACTTTGTCACATATACCTCCTTGATTCATTCATTATTGACGCCTAACTGTGTAAATATGTGTTTTACTCCTTTATCCTTAAATACATACTGCATTATTAAGGTTAAATATAGTTTTCCTGTATTGTATTCTTCAAAGCATATACTTATAAACTCGAGTTGAGGTACAAAACCATCCTTTGTCTTGCAAGAACAACTATACATTACATATGGGTAGTTTGAGTCATGCAGATCATTTAAAGGTTGTTCAAGAGTATGGATGTCTTAAGCTTGAATGTGTGGAATATGGGATGTTTGAGTCTTCAATAACTCCTATTTATTCTTATTGCTACCTTCAATGCTTTGTAAGATATAATGTAACACGATGATGGATCTTCACGTGCATTGGTGAGGTTTACAATTGCACAGTTGTCTTGGAATGTTTTTAAGCAATTATTGCATGAGAGATGTGAGATCTAATAGCCAAATTTGGAAGTCTCTACAATAATTAATATGGGAGGGGTCTTATTAGCCCCAAAACATCATTATTAAAGTTAAAATACTAACATAATAACGCGCATATTGTATTCTCAAATAATGAGCTTGTGGGTAGCTAGGTCACATTGTTGTGAATAGTCTCAAGTGCTCCGAGCACCAACATGAGTACTTCAAGCTTCGGGGAAGATCCCAATGAGTTCATAAAGTTCTAGCATAGATGCATGCTAAATGTCCAAGCACTACTTAGAATATGTCCCAATTAGAAAACAATAAGTCATTAAATAATAAACTAATATATCACAAATGAACTCACAGGTGTAAAAACATTTTATATGACAAACATAAATAAGAATTATTTAACTATATATAGTTATTCTTTTTTTTTTTTTTGAAGAACTGTGTCATCAATATATTAAAAGAATGGTAATGTTACAAAGCAAGTGAGGAGGAAGAAGAAGCGCCCCCAAAGAGACAAAGGGATACCTCGACACTCCACAACAAACTCACGTAAAAAAACGCAACTCTACTTTTTGGCAAAACCGACCATCACCATCTACAACACCCAAGAAGTCCCGCCAAATGGCAAACTTCTGCTCTACTACTCCCGAACACCCAGAAAGCTTTGAAATAGCTTGTACCGAAGTCGAGGAGGCGGAGAGGGTCGCAATTTCTTGAATCCCCCTGAAAGATCCACAACCGCGCCGCTTCCAAATCAGCCACACCAACCAAGCCACGCCGGATGCAAGGCTTGCTGCATAAGAGGCCAAACACCGGATACACATGAAGCGACAAGCTGGCGGCTGGTCAATCTCACGAAATAGAGCCTAACCCAATCCCAGTACACGCAAGTGAGGGCTTAAAACTAGACAATGCTTCACACTCTCCCGCGATGAAGGCCACAACAAGGGCGAGAGGGCTCACACCCGCCTAAACCGACTCACAAGGGCATTCACCACGATACAAATGATTGCACCACCCGCCACGAAGCACCCTAACGAATTCCATCCAACAGAATTTGGATCGTGGATGTCCACCCCACCTCAATTCATCATTCTAAACATTATATCTGAAGGTTTTTTTATGTACCAGCCTCTCCTCCCATCTATCTCTGCCCGCCAAGCACCTAAAGGAGAATTCGTGTGTTTCAGTCATTAATGGAACCAATCGCCCCTATCATTAAGTAGAATAAGGGCGCTGGTTTGCTCATCCACAAGATCAATTTTACGCCCAAACATCACGTCGCGACCTATTCCACCCGGAGACAACGAGTCCCGCGGCGCTCCCCTAAGGGAGCGAACCGAGTTGTCCATGATGGGGTAACCACATGCTTGAGTGGCATCCAACCGGTGCGAAGCCGGGTAACCCGCGAAGGTCGAGCAAGGAGGGCCGACACACCGCGTATTGTCTGCGGTGGAGGAAGTGAGCTCCATGTCCACATCCAAACCGAAATTTCATCGAACCCGAAACTCGCAGACCACTTGCCCTGGCGCGTGTTGTCATGAATAGCCGACCCGGTAAGAAGACCGCACAAAACAAGAAGACACAACATCCGGGATGAACCTTCCAAACCTGCACCACCACATCATCCCGAGGGGCTATAGGTATGTGTGGCGAATACTCCCCGCCACGTGTTCCCGTGATAGCCCTGGCCACCGCCCCTCGGTGAAAGCGAGCTCGAAAGAACTCCCCGAAGCTAGCGACCACCCCAATACCAATCCTCCAAGGTGAGCACAAAGAGCTCGCCTCCAACGGCCTGCGTCCCGAGCATGCGCAATGGCGACCAAGGGCAAGTCTTGCGGAGGTAGAGGAACCCACAAGAAAGGAGAAGAGTGGTGATAAACCGAGGCATAATCTAGCTGGAAGAGCACACGCACATGATCCCAAGCCCGCAACACTCATGTGAGAAAAGGGGATGCATGTGGGAAAGGCCGGAGACCATACAACAATGGCCGTGGCAACTCCACATGCACGAATCCCGGCTTCCCAAACGCCACACAATGGCGAAGAGATCGCTAACAACAAATACCGCACTGTGAGAAGATGCTCCATCCTGCGGGAATGCTCCAAACAAACTTGGAGACCAACACCTTACTATGCATCGCCAAATCCCGAATGGCCAAGCCCCCATCTGCCGGGAGGTGACACTTCCACCAAGCCACTTTAACAACCCCTTCATCATCCCCCCCCCACAAAAAATTCGAACAATCTTATCCAAAGCCCAGATCTTACCCTCGAGGAGCTAGCATCGCAGATGTCAGATACACATGAGTGCTACAAAGTACCGACTTGGCAATAATGATCCTACTTGCCATGGACAACTTGCTACCCTTCCACCAATTGAGGTGTTTTACGCAACCCCCGCGCAAAATCTCATCCTACACCCTCCCCATGGAAACATCCCCTCCAAAGGGAATACCCAACAGCAGTACACACATTACCCGGGAGCACCTTCCAAGGGAATAGAGCCAAACAAGGGGAGGCGAGTCGGTGGGCCCATAATGCGGACACTTACCCCAATTCGAAAGAATGCCCGAGGCCAAGGAGAAAGTATCCAACAAACCCTTCACATTCCTTAAATTCCTCTCTTACGCCACCAAGAAGAGGAAAGTGTCATCGGCAAACCGGTTAATAATCTGCTGGCTACCATCCCGCATCCGGCCCATCCACCACTTCCTCCCACCGCAGCCCAAAAACAATCGGGACAAAGGCCTCCGCCAATCGAAAACAAAAGCGGGCCAAAGGGCACCTCGGGCGCACCCCTCCCTAAGGAGAAAAAAAGGCGAGGGTTCACCTGCACACCACAGAAGCTCGTGGATGACCTATGCAGCTTCATGATCGCCTCAGAAAGCGTGGACCACGTGACCCAATGCCAACATCATGGCGGACAAGAACTCCCCAAATCCGACACTATCGTCGTAGCTTTGGCAAAGTCAAGCTTAAGATAGGCAATGCCTTGACACGTTCTTCTAGCCCAATAAAAGCCCTCATAAGCTGCGGCAACATTAGTCAAAATGTTCCTCCCTGGGGACAAACCCGGTCGCACCTTACTAATGGAAGAAGTCAACACCGGCTTCAACTTCTCTGCCAGGGCTTTGCAATAATCTTATACCACAGAGGACAACAAGGAGATAGGCCTCAATCATTAATTGTAGAAGGTCGCTTAACCTTAGGAATCAAGGAAATGCATGCGTATTCAAGATCCTATCCATTTGAGAAGAGACCGCGGCAACTCAAGATACACTTGGTACACCGACTCACCAGCCCACTCTCAATAAGTCCGAAAGAACTCCACAGGGATGCCATCCAGCCCAGGACATTTATCCTTGGCCATGCACATATATGCCGCTTAAATCCTCTCTCGGAGAGCTCTTGCTCCAAGCTCTCACGGCCCGGTGGTGAGAATAGATGGCTTAATGACCCCCAAAACAAGCTCCTGCATCTCTCCCCGCTCATAGGGAAGAGTCTTGTTGTCGCGAAAACCACGAGAAATGGGCATGCACATACCTCTGCAAATCAGCGGGATCCTCCAAAGTCCGCCCATCGAGGCAAAGCAAGGGGCGCCATAGATCTTTGCATATCGCCACGCCTAGCTGCTCAAGAACACCGGCGAACTTGTGTTCCCCTCCTTCAACCAGGGGGGCGCCTTCACATCGTGCTTCCCGCGCTTTGACCTGCTCGAGCAACAATACGGCTGCAACACTTTGCATTCTCCCTAATGCCATCGTAAGATGGCAGAATCCTCTCCCTCTCCGATAGAGACCATGCAACTCGTGCGCTCTGCCGCACACGCGCCTACCAAAGACCTTGGCAAAACGCTTCACCTTGACCAAACGCGCGGTCACCATACCGACATACCCTTCCAGAGATGAAAGGTATCAAGCCACAACTCCCCGCAGCGGGCGAGAAATTCGCATCACCCGGAGCGCGGGTGTTCAAACGGAACCAATCACGCCCTAGAGGGGTCGAGAGGCAAGCGCACTCGACCGACGTAACCCGAGGGGAATGATCAGAAATGAAGGTAGACAAAATGTTACTCGGGCAAAGAGGGCACACCATCCGATCGCATGGGAAGCATAACACGGTCATGCCTAGCATCGCTTGGCCAGCACCAATCACGCCTATTATAATAGGTGAAAGACAAGTCCCCTGGGACCTCAACCAAGGCCAAATCCGCAACAAAGCGAGACCACCGGGTCCCTCTCAAACCCATGCACAACACGGGTTCCAAACCGTGAGCGATCCCCTCTACTTGCTCTACCATATTGAAGTCCCCTAACAACAACCAGCGACCTGCAACCCACCAAGGGCTCAAAACTTATTCGGCGTAGCCCATAAAGCACCCCTCACGAAGGCTGATTAGGGGCATAAACATTAACAATCCCCCACTCTTGCCCTCCCTCCAACCACTTAATTATTGCCCACCCCACCAAACCTCAGCTCTGCTGCAGAGCACGGACACCCACATCCATCCTCAAGCAATAAGAGTACCCCCACTAGTCCGCCTGAAGAAGAAGCAATAGAGGCAAACCGCCTACCAACCATATTCATGAGCCTAGACATATCACCCCGTGACACTTATGCTTCAATGCAAACAATATCGACGCCAACCTGCCGAAGTGCCAAAAAAACACAGGCCCTCTTACTACTAGAGGACCGCACCCCCGCACATTCCAACTAAGGATCAACCTATTCATCCCGAGGAGAAGTGTCCAGCCCCACATGCCTACCCACCGGGCCATCAGCCCACTCCCACCCAGTCATCATCTAGAGCGGAGGATTAATCACAACAATGTGACCCACACCGCTCTCTACATTGAGATTCCACTTCCAACATGTGTTGAAAGTCCCCCAGGCACCTCCATAGAGTCATGGGCCACACCCGGGACATCCCCACTAGGATCACCAGCCCCTCCCACAGCCCTGTCCTCAGACCTAGCCACAACCAAATCATCTGAGCCCTCCCCTGAGCCACCACATCCCCTAGTCCCGCCATCCAATGAGCGGCAAAGAAGCTTTGCCCCGCCTGGTCCCACACCACCTCTCCCAACCACACCACCTCGTCCAACTCCACTCACTGCACCACGGAGTCCTCTGTCTATTGCCTCAGGAACAGAGGAATCCCGGGGCCCTGCATCACCCGCAACCCCTACCACATCACAAGCACCAGCAGGATCATCAACATGGTCAGATGGTAGCACAATAGATGGAAACATCCGCCGGATCTCAAAGCCATTCAAAAGCTTCAATCGGAAGAGAAAATGATAGTTATTCTTAATCTTGTTCGAATAACTTTTAACTATTGGGCTTTCAAATTAAGCAGATTCATAACTCACATTATGGTGCTAATGCAGATTATGCTTCATTATTTCCAACAAAATGTAGACTGCTTGCAGCATATATAACCTCTTGTTTGGTATTACTGCAACAAACATTTATTATATCTGATCTAGCTTCTTACATAGAAAGTTTCTAATTGATCTGTATCAAAGGAAACAAAAAAGAGATCAAGCTACTGACATTTATCTTAACAGCAATCCAAGAAATGAACACTACATGCACTGTAAGATAAGATAACAACTTACTTAATGGACCTGATGTTGTCCCACGGCATATTCATAGACGTGCTCAAGATATCATGTCAGAAGCTCCTCTCCACATATGTCACCATCCTTGATTTTAATGGACGTACCATCTGGACCCTCACTATCCAAAATCCCGTGGACTATGAAGTGCACTCGATGTACATGGGTGTTCCTTCTCATGAGTTCATAGCCTCAGATGTACAACTTCTGACAGAGGTACACAAGGGTGGCATCAATAAGCTGTTTATCTACTTTCTCAAAAACATTAAGTAGATACACCTATGATAAGGACGGAACACATTAACTTCCCACGACATCCACTTAATGATTGTAGACTAAAGAAGAGAGAAAATGCCAAAATTTTGTAAGAATATCTTAACATTTCTCTCCAGTCGTAATCCATTCAAATACTGAAATACTCAATCGAGATTCGTTTATTGCATTCTCTCGGTAGTGAAAGGCATGATTTTGCCAGCTCTAAAATGGAGGACGAACATCAAAGACATGTTCATCACCTGCTAGATATTTTGGTTAGCATTCTGTTAGCATAGAGCTGATCAGTGTAGTTATAACCACAATTGGATTTATTTTCACAGTAACATTCATGACACCACAAAGCTTAACTGAAATTATTAGCTTTACTTGCAATAGTACAAATGTTAATAGAGTATAAATTAAGAGAAAAGAAATAGCTTCTAGGACGAAGGCACCAAATCGTATGTCTGCATACTAATCATTTTGATGTCATTTAACTTCTGTAAACAACACTAGATACCATGAATTGTATTATCTTTAGAAAGTCTTGATCAATTTGAAACTCTATTTTCTTTGCGATGTATTAGGTATGTAAAAGTACCGTAGTTGGACTATGTGATCAAGCTCCATATGGGTCTTTACTGGATTTATCTCTTCTTTTTTTTCCTGCTTAAATAAATCACTGGTACAGACGTTCAAATTATCAAAAAAACATCATCCAAATAAATAAAATACAAAGTCCTATGGGTTGCGCCCTTGATTTTAAAAATCAAACTTTATTTTTTCAAATAATAATTGATATTCTATTTGGACGGTCAATGCTAGAAGCGATTCTCTTGACAATACAAACTATAATAAACAACTTCAAATTTAAGCAAAGGAGTATTTGAATCTTTAGGATTTATTCATCCAACCAGGCTCAAATCTATCAAGAGTTCTTTATATTGTCTTCTCAACAAAGATCTTAGATAATCACAGTTTGGCTCATTCATAACGATTGGTTCCACTCCATTGTGCCTTTGTGGCCTCGTTCCCGATGGCCAGCCTATGCGATAGCATAAACAAGGCAAAGGATTTGAACTCAGAAATCTAAAGGCTTAATAACTTGAGAAAGCATGCATAAGGATCCCCTTATATAAAGAAAAAAGGCACCCTTTCAGAAGAATCTTTAATCAACAAGAAATTTTCTGACAGATAATAGAACTAACTAAAATATCTGAATTCGCTATTGATAGACGATTCGGGCCTTTTTAGGCGATGATCGGCTAAACATGATGATTTTCGAAAAGGCTTCTTGATATGACTGTAAGGGGCATGACCCTGTCATCAGCCATATCATTAATAATAAGTATATTTCAAGGCTAAGGTTTTGCTACGGCATTTGACACACTTAAGATCCATATAGATTATATCCATATACATAAAGATTTCACTTAAAACCTTGTTGAGCTTGAGCCCCCCAAATTGGCATAAAACCGTAGCAATGGCCTCAATTCTTTTGGAGGTCTTTCATCTCAATTTCTTTAGAGATTGCCTCGAACGTGTCTAAGGTTTTGCATCTTATTCCAATCCATTTAGGAATAGCCCCAAGTCTATCTGGGATCTTTTTATCTCACTTCCTATAGATATGGCCTCTACTTTGTTAGAGATCTTATCGTCTTAGTAGTAGTAAGTAAAGATTTTAAACCACTCCAATGCATGTCATTTACTAGATATTCCTCGTTGGTGTATATAAGTCATTGCTTGTTTTATCAATTAAAATAACTTCCTTACAATACCATGCTCCATCAAAAGACTGATGAAATTTAAACTTAATTAGATACCTTCGACAAGAACTCCATGTCTCCTTATCATGACTAGTAAGTACCTTTTATGTTCCATTTTCTGCAAAAACTCAGGAGAGGCTTCACTACCCGTACAAGGCTTTAGTACAAAAACATTAAAAACGGGATGTACATTAGTCCATTTTCCATATAAAAACAAACCATAGGCATTCTCGCCGACCTTATCATCAATTTGAAATGGACCATAATACCTGAGAGCCAGTTTCACGTACCTATTACCTATTTTCCATATGCATTTCTTCGGAAGATGCATTCAAAACCATTGACCTTTTACATCGTCTACTTTCCTTTATTTCTTTGCAAGTCAAAAGATCATAGCTTTCTACTTTTTTGAATCCGAATCTTTACTTCTTGTAGAATGTCTGTAAAAGGGAATTCTTTGAGTGATAGAATGAACAATGATATTGTAATTAAACTTCAAGACATGAAGATACTCTTCCCATTGACTTTGTCTTTCTGCAACATAAGTCCGCAACATATCATCCATAGCATGGTAATCTTGGTCTGCCCATCCGTCTGAGGATGCTAGGTTGTATAGAGCTTTAAATTTGTGCCTAGATTCTTCATAAGTCGTGACCAGAATCTACTAAGGGTTGTCAATTTTTCTCGAATAAAGTGAGCCTGTTTAGACAACCTCTCTATCACTGTCTAGGTTTTTGGTCATCCTTATAAGTTAATTTTAGTAATACCTAGATGAAGTCTATAGTGATGTGCTTTCGAAGTTTCTTAAAAATTGGTAAAGGCTGAATCGATTCCATAGTCTTGCAAGTAGAGGCTTTCATTTGTTGTCAAACTATACGAGCTTCTACTTATTTCTTAACTACATATTGCTTAACATTCCTTTCAAGTTTAGGCCAATAAAAATGTCTCTTCACAGTGGCAAGAGTGGTTTGGATCCCTCCATGTCCATAATATGGAGGTTCATACATTCTTGTATGATCTATACGCCTGAGTAGGGTAAAAGCATGTTAGGGTGTACCACTTTTGGAACCTGCAAAAGTACATACACTAGGTACTTCAGAACTGGGTACTTCCTCATTTTTATTTTCATTAAAACTAGTACAAATATCCAAAATAAAAGTCAAGGACGCATTAATATTCAATGTTAAGATAACGATAATGCTACTGGAGACCAAAATATATATAAAAGTTCTAGAATGTACCTTTTATTGAGATATTACACAGGTACCCAGTACCCAGTCCTGGGTACCTTTTTAGGTACTTTTTTGGTCACTAAATAATACTTTTTAAGGGACACCCTAACATGCTTTTACCCAGTAACATATACGTGATCCGTGTATAAAGAAGTTAAACCATTATAAACCATGTACTCTGCAAGCTGTCACTATCCATCCTTTTGTTACTAAATTGATAAATTATATTCGACGGTCTCCCCATAAATCCTCAAGCTTCCCCTTTAGAATCTGCACCGCACAGGAATCAACTTTGAATTTCTGCCAAGTACTATGGCGCTTGCATGTCTGTGGATATTTAAAACGTTTCAAAATGCCTATTCAATGATTTGGCTAAAAATTTCCTGGGGTAATGTTGCATTCTCCATCGTAGTTGCTCTCAAATAGCCTGGATGCCAGCAATTGGCATGTTTTCTTTTCTGTCATCCAAATGGCCACTTTTATTTTTAAGGTTTATGAGATCATATATATATACAAGATTTTGAATCTCCAGGGAAGTCATTTAGACAATTGATGCAATCTAATGCTGGAGATGCTACATAATGATAAATTGCTTGGGGCTTCCAGACAAGCCTTGTGCTTATCAATTGAAAAGCAAATTGTCAGTTTCCCATGGATATGTTTGTTCATGCACTAGAGATAATTGGTGCCAACAATTTGCATTATCAACTTTTGACTATCTTGACAATGTTGTTTTTTGCAATGAAGAATTTCAATTATATGTTTCGACCTGGCCTATTTTCTGATGTCAAACTTGTTGTCTCTTTCCTTGATGAAATTTGACACTTTACTTGCTAGTTTGTCTCAGTCAATTTGAACCACCACTTCTTCCTTTTCCCATTGGTCAATCTATCTATTGGATTAAAAGTTGGATCTAATAAAAGAAAGAGAGTGCAACAAGCCCATTACTACCTAGCATTAAAAAACCTCTAGGACTTTCGAGGGAATAACTTTATTGTACATCTGTAAATATATATTTACAAGTTATTTAATACGTCCGTACGGCGATGTTCCTACGATGCACATTCTAAAACATTCTATTTTGGATTTTTCGCAATATTTTTGAAAAAAAATTCCATTTTCAGATTGAGGTGCTTATCCATCAACATCTAGAACATCTTAAACCATTTTATTTAAAAAATATGAGCATCTATAACATTCTATAACATTATTATTATTTTACCATTTGCAAGGCTCAAAAACTTTTTAATTTTCCTCTAGATTCCAATCGGTGACTAATACTTGCAGCCAAAAATACCGGCTCAAGCTCACAAGGTCAGGGCAAGCAGCATCACTGGCAATCTAAAAACCTTTTTGGCCGAGAGCACGAGGAGGAAGAGGAATGTCAACTGAAGCCATCAACGGGAGGCTAGTTCGAATGTGTAACCAGATGGAACAACTAGTACAGTGGGCCATGCCTCTCATACATGCCCAAGAATGTAGACCAATGCCGCCTCCACCTCCTCAGGATATAGATCAAGCAGCTCAACTGGAATAGGAGGAAGTCCATGTGCCTGAGAAGAACAGAAAGAGGAAAAGAAGAAGCAAGAGAAGCCCAACACCTTTTAGCTCCAACCCAACCGACAGTACTAATAGTGATTCACGTATCAGCTCAGAAAGTGAGTCAGACACCTCATGGGGCAGGCAAAGGAACTGTAGGGCAGGGGACTACAGAAAAAGGTCGATAGTGCCATGAGTAATGTGTGGAAAACACAAAAATTGAGACAATTCTCTGGGAAGGACAGGTCAGAAATGGAAGTTGAAGCTTGGCTGAATGAAATGGAAGGATTTAGAAACTCATGCGGGGTGAAAGATAAAGACACAGGAAAAGTGGCAACAACAAATTTGATTGCCCCCGCATGTATTTCGTGGAAAGGACATGCTAAGTCAAACAAGCTAAAAAGAAACAATTGCACACTCAAAATCTTCAGTAAGAAGCAGATTCATAACTCACATTATGATGCCAATACAGATTATGCTTCATTATTTCCAACAAAATGTAGACTGATTGCAGCATATATAACCTCTTGTTTGGTATTACTGCAACAAACATTTATTATGTCTGATCTAGCTTCTTACACTTTGAAAGTAGAAAGTTTCTAATTGATCTGTATCAAAGGAAACAAAAAAGAGACCAAGCTACTTACATTTATCTTAACAGCAATCCAACAAACCAACACTACATGCACTGTAAGATAAGATAACAATTCAACCAAACAACTTACTAATGGACCTGATGTTGTCCCATGGCGTATTCATAGACGTGCTCAAGATATCATGTCACAAGCTCCTCTCCACATATGTCACCATCCTTGATTTTAATGGACGTACCATCTGGACCCTCACTATCCAAAATCCCGTGGACTATCAAGTGCATTCGATGTACATGGGTGTTTCTTCTCATGAGTTCATAGCCTCAGATGTACAACTTCTGACAGAGGTACACAAGGATGACATCAATAAGCTGCTTATTTACTTCCTCAAAAATATTAAGTAGATACACCTACGGAACACATTAACTTCCCACGACATCCACTTAATGATTCTAGACTAAAGAATAGAGAAAATGCCAAAAGTTTATAAGAATATCTTAACATTTCTCTCCAGTCGTAATCCATTCAAATACTGAAATACTCAATCGAGATTCATTTATTGCATTCCCCCGGTAGTGAAAGGCATGATTGTGCCAGCTCTAAAATGGAGGACAAACATCAAAGACATGTTCATCACCTGCTAGATATTTGGTTAGCATTCTGTTAGCATACAACTGACCAGTGTAGTTATAGCCACAATTGGATTTATTGTCACAGTAATATTCATGACACCAGAAAGCTTAACTGAAATTATTAGCTTTACTTGCAATAATACAAATGTTAATAGAGTAATAAATTAAAAGAAAAGAAATAGCTTCTAGGACGAAAGCACCAAATATTATGTCTGCATACTAATCATTTTGATGTCATTTAACTTCTGCTAAA
Organism: Isoetes taiwanensis; assembly: GCA_021234155.1. NCBI lineage: Eukaryota > Viridiplantae > Streptophyta > Lycopodiopsida > Isoetales > Isoetaceae > Isoetes > Isoetes taiwanensis. The sequence goes on from JAJEKV010000040.1 coordinate 6,125,205, forward strand.
CAAAACTAGATACCATGAATTGTATTATCTTTAGAAGGCCTTGATCAATTTGAAGCTCTATTTTCTTTGCGATGTATTAGGTATGTAAAACTATTGTAGTTGGACTATATGATCAAGCTCCATATGAGTCTTTACTGGATTTATATCTTTTTTTTACTGCTTAAATAAATCACTGGTATCAAAAAAACATCATCCAATTAAATAAAATACAAAGCCCTATGAGTTGTGCCCTTGATTTTAAAAATCAAACTTTAATTTTTCAAATAATAATTGACACTCTATTCCGACGGTCAATGCTTGAAGCGATTCTCTTGGCAGAGATCTGATACAAACTATAATAAACAACTTTAATTTTGAGCAAAGGAGTAATTAAATCCAGTCGGGCTCAAATCTATCAAGAGTTCTTTATCTTGTCTTCTCAACAAAGATCTTAGATAATCACGGTTTGGCTCGTTCATGGCGATTGGTTCCACTCTGTTGTGGCACCTTTATGGCCTCCTTCTGGATTGCCAGCCTATGCAATAGCGTAAACAAGGCAAAGGATTTGAACTCAGAAATCTAAAGGCTTAATGACTTGAGAAAGCATGCATAAGGATTTTGTCTCCTTATATAAAGAAAAAAGGTACCTTGTCAGAAGAATCTTTAATCGATAAGAAATTTTCTGACGGGTAATCGAACTAACTAAAATATCAGAATTCGCTATTGATAGATGATTCCGGCCTTTTTAGGCGATGATCGGCTGAACATGATGATTTTCGAAAAGGCTGCTTCGTGATCCAAGACCTTGAATTGACTGTAAGTGACATGACCCTGTCATCAGCCATATCATTAATAATAAGTATATTTCAAGGTCCTTATCATGACTAGTAAGTACCTTTTATGTTCCATTTGGATAGAGGGGTCGGACAAGGCTGTCCTTTGGCGATGGGCGATGGGCGATGTCAACAGGGATAAAGCGATATCAGGTAAGTGCATTCCTGGTGATTATAGATTGTAGATTAGGTAAATACAGTAACTGTGCCCTCGGGTAAGAGGAAGGTTTTCGATCGTCGGGATATGAATATGTTCTTGGATTAATGTCTCAAAGCAATATGTGAAAACAAAAAAGGTAATAGGTCAAGCAGGGGGGTACCACTATGATCCAAGATTAGAGATTGAATCATAAGAGTAAGTCGTAAACTCACATGCACAGAAAGCATGGGCGAAAGGAAATCGAGATTCCGGCATTCGGTGATTTCAAATTACAGAACCGTTACAAAAAAAGGGGGAAAAAGAAAAAGAGAAGGGGGGGGGTATTTAAGTTATTTAAGTTATTTAAGTTATTCATTTTAATACAACATAATATTAATTAAAGCTGGTAGAGAACCGAATTTACATATTTATTTGAATTGCTAAAAGAATGGGAGACGTGGCAAATCGAGGGGGATTGTGAGAAATATAAATCGAATTTAAAATATAGGGAATTAACACCTACGATCGGTCCGACGTGTCATCGTAATCATCACAATCATGAGACCTAGGGGAAGGGAAATAATGAATTATGGATTATGGATTAAGGGAGGACATAGTACAGGTGTCAGTGTAACAGGTAGTAGACAGGTGGCGGATACACGCATACGAAAATAAGAAGGACAGGATAAGACGAGACTGGCAATTAAGACAGACAGGCGTAATAAAGAAGCGGGAATTTAGATAGATTTTGTAACCCTAAAAGGTATAACAAGGAGAAGACGAAGAGTGAAGCTCCGCCTCCTAGTTTTCTTTATTCTTCGAGCTCCAACTTCAGTACAGCGCTCGACCCGGCTCCGGCAGATTCCAGAATTAGAATGGATAAAGGGAAGAAGATCAGTAGCGATGGCGACGGGGATAGGCAGCCAACTAGAAAGCGCCCGAGATCGGGGGTTCCGGGCAATCTCACCGTGCCATGGAACCCAGACCTTGAAGATCTAAACCCGTGGTGCATTTGTGAGCCGGAATGCATATGTTTACATAAAGGTCTGGCGTCATGCATAAGCTGTGGGCGCGTCCATTGCCTGTTCTGTGATCGTATTCACCATGCGCAGTCGATGAAGGATGCAGGTTATAACCTTGGACTTTTGGGAGTGCTTGGAGTTCTAGCAGACAGAGTGATGCAATGCTTTAATAGGCTACAAATGCATGCAGCAATACAGAAGTCTTCCAGCTACCAGCATAATCTCATGATAGCCGACTACGGCAAGGTCTGCATATTCTGTTGTGAGAAAAATCCAGTGGATTTTATATGCCAGGCTTATATGCATAGAAATTTGGAAAAGGTCAAGAAGATAGGAGAGCCTTCGACAGAAAAGAAGCAGAAGAAGTGAATACATGGAAGAAAGCAGCAAGGAAAAGATGGAAAGAAGGGGAAAAGTGGAAGGGGTTGGAGGTGGATAGGATATAACCTTAAGTTTTTGTTTTCTTACTGTTTTGTTTTTTCTTTTGAAGCAATCCTCTTTAGCTTATGTTTTCATAGGTGGTCTCTGTCAATTGCTAATATGGGTAACCCGTAGCAGCCCTTGGTTGAATATAATTGTTTAACTGAAGTGGATGAAGTCTTGCAGAAGAGATAAACTGTATTTCTTGAGAAATACCATGCTTTAAACACGGCTGAATACGCCAATGTTATCTGAATATGCCAATGTTTGTTTTGAGAATTTTGAATGGAAAATTGAAATGACGGATGTTACTTGTAAAGCAGCTTTATTGTGTAGCTTAAAGTGCCTGCTTTTGATGTGAATCGCTTCTGATCTAAAGTATTATACTCTATAACGAAAATGAACAACTAGTTGTGGAAGTGCGGATACCTGCATACATTCATGTTATGACCATGCAACAAAACACTTCGGGTGACATATGATAACAGGAGGAAGAGCCTCAGGAGATACACTTTGACCGGTACCACCCGTGGACATATACAGGGTAAGTCGGTATACTAGACAATAACAGGATATATTCAACAACAAAAGGAAGATGATAACAGGCAAATCAAAGGGAGATGGACCATATCACGGTAGAAACCGAATCTGAACGCAGAAAAGGGTGGCGAATATGTCGAAGTCGGGAAAAACACAGGACAAGGGGTGACAGGTAAGCAAATATATAGACAATAAAACGATGCCATGTTGGACGAATAAACGGACAGAAAAGACAGAAAATTGGAGAAGAGTGGACGATAGGCGGACGACAAGACGACAACATATCGAGGGAACACACTTCATAAAGGTAAAACTGGACCATTGAAAGTGCAAAACAAAAAGGCTACGAGATCCTCAGAGTAAAAGGTGGACGGGGCAAGCTACGGGACAGAGAGGCTAAGCCTCCGCCGTACACTAGGATAGCGAGGGCTACACCCACCAACTGGTAACCCGGACCACTAAAAACTCGTTGACGCCAGGAGAGCAAAATATGACTTTTAGCGGGGTATGAAGAATACCCCATTTGACAAAAATTGTCAAAAAGGAGAATGGGGCAAATTATGGACTGAGGGGTATAACCCCCGCCATAGGCCAGGATAGCGTGGGCTCGATCCCCAACTGGTTCCCAGATCACCAAAATGACAGAAATACAGAAATACAAAAGTACAGAAATACATAAATGCAGAAGTACAGAAAGGACGGAATGTTGAGTCACATAAATACATAATTAATGCGGGTAGGCAACTACCGAACTAATCGGCTCAGAAAGGATAGCCTTCGGCCTTCGGCCAACCGACGAAGAAGAAATATGACAGTATCAGGGAGAGAGGATCGAATAATAATAAAAAGAGACGGGCGGAATAATTATGGACATTTTAATTTCAAATGAAAATACCATTTAGAAGAAGGTAATATATACCCTTAAGGCGGTATTACGGCTACCTTACCAGAGGGAGTCTAGCACGGTTGCACTGCCCAAAGCCACCGCAGAGTTTTCTCACATACAGAAGCTATGGCCGACAGTACCAACAGCAGCCAGCAAAGTAAAGTAAAGTAAAGTAAATTTATTCACTATCTCATAGAGACCCTACGGTCTAGGAGACGAAAAATAAAAAACAAACATAAAGGTGCTACAAAATGAGCGACAAATCAGTCCATCGCTGCAGAGAAACCTCAGAACTTGCCATATCTCCTCAAGGAGAGATGCAAGCGACTGCGAGCGTAACTGAAAAACTGTATATACATTTCGAAGATCCGATTCTTTCAATCCATGGCGATCTCTTATGGCTGCGTACGCTGGACAGGCAATAAGAAAATGGTGTTCATCTTCCACTTCTTGTGAGCCGCAAACTTCACATGTTCTCTGGTCCCTAGGTAACAAGGTAGCCATCTCGAATATGGACATGAGGTTAGGAGGGGTGGAGAGGACGAACGAGGAAATGCAGCGCAAAATGGAAAGAGAAAAAAAACAAAAATTCTACAAAGGTTGGTTGAATTAGAGAAATCAAATGTTGATTTGGATGCATGGGAGTCATTTGATAGGATAAAGCCACATATAATGGAATATGAGGAGCAGAGTAAAATTAAACATGATGTTAGGTTAATTGGGGTAGCGGAGAGACCTAACGAGGATATATATTGAGTTACTGCAGAAGTGATAGAGACAGTGTTCAAGGAACACAGGAGCATCATTGTCAAGGCATTACGGTCAGGTCAATGGAGAGGGAGATTGAGACACACAAACCTGACACTGAGGGACTTGGCAACCAAAGAAAGAATTTTGCGGATGCAATCCAGATTGAGGAATGGAATCAAAGTACAGGAGTCCCTAACAGTAATGCAGCGTCAAGGGCTGCACAGGGAGCTAGCCAAAGCCAGGGAGCTGAACCAAGCAGGGATACAGGCGGGGGTCAGGAATGGCAAAGTCTAGGGTAAGAGAACAGGCTACCCAATCGCAAGAACAGAATGTGGGAACACAGGGAGTAGCAAAATTAACAGAATTGGAGAAGGAAAACATAAACCCCCTGATGACAATACAACAGGGGCAGGAGGGCAGATTGCTGGGGGGAGCGCTAAGAGCGATGACGTTAGAAGGGAATCAGAACAGAGGGGCAGAAAGAAGTGGAAGCGGGGGAAACAAAGACCGAACAATGCAAGCAGGGTTTGGGGGCCCAACCCCGACAATGAAGACCAGAGGAAGACCAAGAAGAGCAGGCAATGGGACAGAAGGCACGGAGACCCCGAAAGAACAACCTCGAGGGAAGAGACGCTGACAATATGGTATTGGAACTGTACCGGGTACCTGTGGGATGACGGAGAGAGACTAGAAGGTGCCCACAAAGGTGTTCACAGCTGCGACATAATATGTCTGGTAGAGACATGGGAGCATAACGTCAATAGGCTGCCAGAGGAAGAAGGATACCAGCTGTTCACATGTTGGAAAGACAAGGATTTCAAGATAGGGAGGGGAAGTGCAGGCCTGGCCTGTTATGTAAAGAATAGTATAGCTAACAGCGCATGTATATTACATTCAGATATCAATAAAAGATACATGGTGTTGAGCGTCCAATTGCAAAACAAACAAGACATATTTCTGATAATTGCATATTATCCGCCAAACAGTGACAAGCTAGAGTTGCTGGACCTAGGGGAAAGTATGATGAAATGGAAAGAACAGGGGCCAATAATACTAGTAGGGGATTTAAATGCCAGAACCAGACAACAACAGGCACAAAGCACGAACATTGATGAAAAAGATGGTCAGATAATATACTCAGCAAGAACACAGGAATGGCAGAGAGATACAGAGGGTAAGGCAGAGGTCAACGCTAAAGGCAAATTGCTGTTGGAAGTCTGCACTGCAACAGGGGTACTCATAGCTAATGGAGTAAAAAAGTGGAGGGGATCAGGGAGCTTTCCGAGTCAGAATACACATGGCAAGAGCATAGTAGATTATGTAATTTTGAACGATCAAGCAGTAGAAAGAGTAGTAGGATTAATGCTACAGGACTGGCCGACTGGAAAAAGGGAAAGTCATAGACCGATCAAATTAACACTCAAAGGGGGTGGGACGACACAGATCGATAACATAGAGGAAAGGGAGGAAAAGAAAGCGTGGGTTAGGATCCAATTTCAAGAAAAATATACAGATACATTCATACAAGCAGTCGGGGAGGAAATGGGGAAATGGAAATGGGGAAAAAACAATGTTTAAATTGAAACGCACTATGTCCACACATTACTATCTATTGTGGTATGAATGTATACCACCTAGAAATTTGTTTGGAAGAAACTATGGACTACAAAAAATAAATACATTATAAATTTTGAAAAAGTCAAGGTTGGATACTTACATGGCCATCTCGGTATACAGAAGTCTATAGCGAGCCGGCAGAGCAAATAAGAGCATGTATATAAGGCAAGAATGAGCTTCAGTGAGACAATGTCAAAATATGTTGAATTTTTTACAATTTTGTTCATAATCCTGTAATGATTTTGAAAAGTTTAAATATAATACCTTTTTGGCACTCTAGTAGACTTGTTGTTTTTTTTCAATGTCTATTTTTTTTAGTCCTTGAAAATGTTACTATTTCTCAAACCAAACTAGGGGGCCAAAAAGGGGTATCAAATTTTTTTTAATGGAAGCTGAGTTCAAATCCCCCCTCAAAAATGGTGCCTAAAATATTCAAATTGTCACACATGTCACAACTATACCGAGAAAATGGACCTTTTTTGGGGAATTTTAGGGAATCTTTCAAAGATTCCTTTTAAAGTGCGTTTGGAGTAAATTAGTGCGTTTCATTTTAAACTTTGTTAAAACACAATGCGAATGACAATGGTAATACACTCAATGACATCATGGTGAGAGTAGCAACAGAGGTGTTTGGGAAAAAGAACAGAACTAGAAAGAACAAGGCCTTCAAAGCATCAGTATGGTACGATGACGAGTGCAGAGAGCAAAAAAGAAAAACCAAAGAGCATATAGGGAAGGAGACATACCAGACAGAAAAAGCAGCAGCATACATAAGACTACTGAAGATAAAACGGAATAATAGCCTACTGCAACACCAATGGTATATGGCAAAATTGTTGAAGAAACAGCTCCGAAGATTTTGGAGGGGATTCAAAAGGAAGGGAGGGGATAATATGGAAACAGGGAATGAGCAGGACAGTATTGGAACAACAGGATGGGAGAAATACCTGGAGAAATTATATAAGACAGGGGCACCCCCTGTATCAATACCAATGTTGCAGGATTCGGACAAACCATGCTTCAACATGCAAGAGGTAATGGTAGCCCTAAACAGGATGGATAACCACAAAGCCCCGGATCTATACGGTCTGACCGTGGAATTACTGAAATGTGCTGAGACAGAAATTGGCAGACAGGTCACAGACATTTTTAACGGCATCATATATACAGGGCTTCCAGACAGATGGACATACAATAGAGTCATACCTCTGCATAAGGCAGGAAGCAGGCAAGATCCAGGAAACTATAGAACAATAATGGTGAGTTCCATCTTCGCAAAATGGTTCGGAAAGGCACTGGATAACAAATTAAAGAAATGGGTAGAAAAAGGAAACATGAGAGCACAAGGGCAAGCAGGATTCAGGCCGGAACACTCAACCACCGACCATCTAGTAACCCTTCGTATATTAATAGAACAGAATAAAGCACAGGGAAGAAAGATCATCTGCTGCTTTGTAGATTTCAGGAAAGCATTCGACACAGTTCTGAGGGAGAAGCTATTGCAAAGGTTGATGGACATGCAAGCCCCAAGAAACATGGTAGGATCGATTGCAAGACTATACCATAGGGTATATGCCAAGATAGAGCAAGAAGGACATCCAATAAACTGTGACACAGGCGTTAAACAGGGCTGCCCGCTATCACCAACTCTATTTGGAATATACATAGATGCTTTGCAGGGCTACATAGCAGAACAGCAAGAGGAACAATACGCCCCTACGTTAGGAGACACGAAGGTACCGATTATGCTATATGCTGATGATCTGAGTATGATGGCCACAAAAGATAAGGGGATGCACAGACTGCTAAAAATTCTAGAACAATTCTGTGAAGAAACCGGGCTGACGGTAAATCTAGCAAAAACTACGATAGTCATCTTTGGCCATAAGAACAGGCATAGACCCTTCAGATATAAAGAAAAAGAAATAGAGAAAGCAACGGAATACAAATATCTAGGGTACGATACGCATGGCACAGGGAAGTGGGCCAAGGGGGCAGACACCAGATTTCAATCAGTAGAATAATTGACTGGGACATCAAATGTTACTTATTCAGTGCAGTAGTAGCCACTACTCAATTATATGGGGCAGAAACCTGGGGGCCAGGCCTAACAGACAGAAAATGGGAAAAACAGGAAGGAATCCTTAGGCAGTGGCACAGACAGGAATTTAAAGTAAGGACAAATACGCCACTGACAATCATAGTCCTCGAAACAGGGCAAAAACCAATGGAGGTGAGAGCATGGAAGAGAACCATAAGGTACCTGATTAGGGACAATGCAGGAGACCTTCAGGGGAAATTGTCTAGTATTGCAATCACCGAGTCAGCAAAATCACACATCCTCATAGGCAGCGGATGGTTTAAAGATGTGGCAAATTGGACCAGAGAGATGGGATTAAACCTGAGCGACCTAATAAATGAAGGGCAGTGGAATGAGGAGTGGGCAGACAGGGCCACAAGAGCATGGCTGCAAAAACAGACAGGACCCAAGACAACCTGGCTTATAACAGTTTTCAACCCGGATCAGCAAGTAGGACACCAGATGTATCGGGATAACATACTAGGAAAAACCAGAAGAGATATCTTGGCTAGATTCAGGATGGGGAGTCATAATCTGGGAATCGAAAAAGACAGGTGGAGAGGAATAGACAAGGAGGATCGGATATGCAGAATATATGACAATAGGAGAGTAGAGGATGAGAACCACATGGTTAATAATTGCCCCATATACGGAGACATCAGAGACAGGTACAGAAATATAAGATGGGGGGAACCGGCATATATTCTGATGACAATAACAGAATCCCTTCGAGACCTGGCAGATGCGATCCAGGGAATGATGACCAGACACAAAGAATTACACAGTGAAAGAGGGTTTGTAATATAATTCGCACAAAAGCGGATCATAAACCCCATACAAATTGTTCAGTTAAAAGCTGATTGATAACGACGCATCACTGCACGGCCACGAAGCCGAAGTAAAGCGGGATGCTGGTAATAATAGGAAAAAGTCAGCCTTCAAAAAAGGCTACATCATAACAGCGTGATGTGCTAGTAGCGCCCTTTTAGGGAGCTCGCCCATGCTACACAAGTCCAGGGGCCTCACGGCACAAGGGACATTAATGTATATTCTATTGTATTCTATTCTATTTTCTGCAAAAATTCAGGAGAGGCTTCACTACCCGTACAAGGCTTTAGTACAAAAACATTAAAAACGGGATGTACATTAGTCTATTTTCCATATAAAAACAAGCCATAGGCATTCTCGCCGACCTTATTATCAATTTGAAATGGACCATAATACCTGAAAGCCAGTTTCACGTACCTATTACCTATTTTCCATATGCATTTCTTAGGAAGATATATTCAAAACCATCGACCTTTTATATTGTCTAACTTCCTTTGTTTCTTTGCAAGTTAAAAAATCATAGCTTTTTACTTTTTTGAATCCGAGACTTTACTTCTTGTAGAATGTCTGTAAAAAGGAATTCTTTGAGTGATAGAATGAACGGTGATATTGTAATTAAACTTCAAGAGATGAAGTACTCTTCCCATTGACTTTGTCTTTCTGCAACATAAGTCCGCAACATATCATCCATAGCATGGTAATCTTGACCAAAATCTACTAAGGCTTGTCAATTTTTCCCGAATAAAGTGAGCCTATTTAGACAACCTCTCTACCACTGTCTAGGTTTGGCCATCCTTATAAGTTAATTTTAATAATACCTGGATGAAGTCTATAGTGATGTGCTTTCAAAGTTTCTTAGAAATTGGTAAAAGGCTGGATTGATCCCATAGTCTTGCAAGTAGAGGCCTTCATTTGTTGTCAAACTATACGAGCTTCTACATTTTTCTTACCTACATATTGCTTAACAGTCCTTTCAAGTTTAGGCCAATAAAAATGTCTCTTCGCAGTGGCAAGTGTGGTTTGGATCCCTCCATGTCCATAATATGAAGGTTCATACATTCTTGTATGATCTATATGCCTGAGTAACATATACATGATCCGTGTATAAAGTTAAACCATTATAAACCATGCACTTTGCAAGATTGTCTTTGTCATTTTCTAGATTACTCTAGAATGGGAATGGTCGAATCATTATGGCGATCTTGTTGGTAGAGTTAGGCCATTTTTGAAAGTATTCTGCAAGATTATCTCTGCCTTCCCTCTCTAGTATGCTTAAAAGTTCCACAACTTTGTCTCCTTCCTTTTTCAAAATGAAGCTCCCAGGATCATTTATACCCTCAAGTACCATCTACCTACGAGTACTTAAGCAACATTGGGTTTAAACATCGCAAGGGCGAATATTGTCTCCCCCATCTTGGAGATTTATAATGCTCCAAATTGCTTGCTTGAATCATCTCTAAATGCTTTGCATGGAAAATGTTCAAATTGGTAGCAAATGTCTTTGTTTTTGTTCCATCCAAAGCTCCACTCGAATGCCATCATCAACTCCCTATCACACATTAACATTCATTTAATTTATCAATTTTCAAACCATGATTGGTTGGTAGTATATGCCTTTAGACACCTAGTATATGCCCATAAATCCTCAAGCTTCGCCTCTAGAATCTACACCTAGTTTAGTCTTGTCGCATAGGAATCAACTTTGAATTTCTGCCAAGTACTATGGCACTTGCACGTCCGTGGACATTTAAAATGCTTCAAAATGCCTATTCAATGATTTGGCTGAAAATTTCCTGGGCCAATGTTGCATTCGCCATCGTAGTTGCTCTCAAGTAGCCTGGATGCCAGCAATTGGTCCAGGGAAGTCATTTAGACAATTGATGCAATCTAATGCTGGAGATCATATATATACAAGATTTTAAATCTCCAGGGAAGTCATTTAGACAATTGATGCAATCTAATGCTGGAGATGCTACATAGATATGTTTGTTCATGCACTAGAGATAATTGGGGCCAACAATTTGCATTATCAACTTTTGACTGTCTTCACAATGTTGGTTTTTGCAATGAAGAATTTCAATTATATGTTTTGACCTGGCCTGTTTTCTGACGTCAGACTTGTTGTCTCTTTCCTTGATAAAATTTGACACTTTACTTGCTAGTTTATCTTAGTCAATTTGAACCACCACTTCTTCCTTTTCCCATTGGTCAATCTATCTATTGCATTAAAAGTTGGATCTAATAAAAGAAAGAGAGTGCAACAAGCCTATTACTACCTAGCATTAAAAAACCCCTAGGACTTTCGAGGGAAGAACTTTATTGTACATCTGTAAATATATATTTACAAGTTATTTAATACATCCTACGGTGCATGTTCCTACGATGCACATTCCAAAACATTCTATTTTGGATTTTTCGCAATATTTCTGAAAATAAATTCCACTTTCAGATTGAGGTGCTTATCCATCAGCATCTAGAACATCTTAAACCATTTTATTTAAAAAAATGAGCATCTATAACATTCTATAACATTATTATTATTTTACCATTTGCAAGGCTCAAAAACATTTTATTTTTCCTCTAGATTCCAATCGGTGACTAATACTTGCAGCCAAAAATACTGGCTCAAGCGCACAAGGTCAGGGCAGGCAACATCACTGGCAATCTAAAAACCTTTTCGGCCGAGAGCACGAGGAGGAAGAGGACATGTCAACTTAAGCCATCAACGGGAGGCTGGTTCAAATGTGTAACCAGATGGAACAACTAGTACATTGGGCCACGCCTCTCATACATGCCCAAGAATTAGACCAATGCCGCCTCCACCTCCTCAGGATATAGATCAAGCAGCTCAACCGGAATAGGATTAAGTGCATGTGTCTGAGAAGAACAGAAAGAGGAAAAGAAGAAGTAAGAGAAGCCCAACACCTTCTAGCTGCAACCCAACCGACAGTACTGATAATGATAGTGATTCACGCATCAGCTCAGAAAGTGAGTCAGACACCTCATGGGGCAGGAAAAGGGTACAAAAATTGAGACAATTCTTTGGGAAGGATAGGTCAGAAATGGAAGTTGAAGCTTGAGTGAATGAAATGGAAGAATTTGGAAACTCATATGGGGTAAAAGATAAAGACATAGGAAAAGTGACCACAACAAATCTGATTGCCCCAGCATGTATTTTGTGGAAAGGATATGCTAAGTCAAACAAGCTAAAAAGAAACAATTGCAGATTCAAAATCATCAGTAAGGTTTTCTGCAAGCATTATGTCCCAAGGTCGTACACAAGCAGGCAGATTCAGCAGTTCTACAGGCTAGAGCAAGGGAACCTATCAATGGCCAAATATACAGAGAATTTATGAGGCTAAGGATGAATGTTCCAAGGATCACAGAGAGGCAGGTGGTGGATGGTTATATTGAGGGGTTGAATAGCAACATTAAGAGATTGGTCCGGGCCATCAACCTGAAAACAGGTGGGGAGGCCGAAGACAAAGCATCAAGCTTGGAGGAAGCACCGTCAACCTCAGGGCAGAAACAGTCATTCTACAAGGGGAAAGCAACAGGCCCTTATCCACCCAAGCAGGCATCCACCACACCAACATGGTAGTAGTCTCAGGGGAAGATGGATAGAAAAGGCTCATATAGGGATCAGAAGCATCAGGAAGGCCCAGTAGGGAAGTCAGTGAAATATTTTCTGGATAGTATTCCCAATGAAAAGAGGGAGGAATGCATAAAAAAGAACCTATATTAAGATGCTTCCAGCTGGGACATTGTACGCATGATTGTCTTTTTGTTATGAAAGCAACCCTGGCAGAGCTTATAGATTGGGAATCGCCAACAGAATTGGACGACGACGACAATGACCAGCAAGAAGCACAGAACTATATAGAAGGTGAATGTAGAATTTGTGCAACCATTGAGTCAGGTGAAGTCAAAGTCAGTCCACTGTTATTTCAGCAGAGGGCATCATAGATGATAAGCCCTATGTAGTTCTTATACACACAGGTAGCTCCCACAATTTTGCTTCGCCTGGGTTAGTAGCATTGCTGAAATCCAAGACTCTCAAATCAAACCCAAGGCCAATCAGTATGGCAAGTGGGGCAGTCTGCCACACCAAAGGAAGAAGAGTCAATTTTGATATAGACCTAAGCGGAACTATGTTGACTATGGGGCAGAGGTCATGGACATTGGTAAGTATGACCTTATAGTCGGCATGGAGTTCTTGAAGCCAGCTAAGGCAATGATCGACTGCGACAGACATGAGATCTCAATCACGACACCTGACGGCTACCGTTTTGTGGTCAAAGGTAAGGAAGTCCCTTTTGTAATGCAGTGTGTGTCGTTGAAGCAGTTGCACGAATGCATCCCTTAGGCTAGAGACTATTAAGCCTGATCAGAAGCAGCAAGGAATTGCCGCCCTATAGAGGCGTGGAATATGAAATTACACTAGCACCAGTGTTAGAATCAGAGCTTGGGATTCGAACCCAAGTATGCCAAGACTCTGTCTCTTTCAAACCCCTCCCGCACCTATATTTGCATACACGCACCTGTATCTTCACTCAGCCGCATATTTTCTATGACAATCAGTCATCTATATATTTTCTCATCAACCTGGATATATCCACTTGTCAAATCGTGCATGCCCTTCATATAGAAAGTTTTTCAACTTGCCTAAATAATAGGATGCCCTGCTGTCCTTATCTTCCAGCTGTCGTTGACTTTGACCCGTTGACCAGTCAACCCAAAACCCTAAGTGGCGGGGGGGTGTCTGTGTTTCTAGCGAGCCCAAAGAACACCCGGTAGGGTGTGCACCCACCTTTGACTTTGACTTTGACTTTTGACTTTGACCCCATCACTTTGCTTCTCATAGGTCTCCCCCATTCAACTGCTTAACTTTGAATAACATGACACCATTTAACAACTCTAATCTACTGCCACTGCTTCTCATAGATTAGAATATCACATGACACATAATTTTGTCATTTCCAACATTCCCCCTTCATGTGATATTCCCTGTCATCACATTGTAACAATTTCCTTATTTCCTGGAATCTGGATAAAGGTAGAGCCTTTGTAAGAATATCTGCTCTTTGATCAGCTGTACTAACATAGGTCAAATGCACTTGATTTCTTTTGACCATATCTCTGATAAAATGAACTTCCATTTCAATGTGTTTTGACCTTTCGTGCAAAACTGGATTTTTTGTCATGGCAATACAACTAGTATTATCACAATAAATGATTGTTGGTCCTCTTTGAGCAAATCCAAATTCTGCCATAAGCCTTCTTTCCCAAATAAGTTCCTTAGTCAATGCATGCTTGGCTGCTGAGTTGTACTCAGCTTCAGCACTAGATAAAGCAATGCTGCTTTGCTTCTTGCACTTCCAAGCAACTGGGGCTCCACCTAATAAAACAACATACCCTGAAGTTGATTTTCGTTTGTCTAAATCTCCTCCCCAATCAGCATCACAATAAGCCTGCAATTGTAAGCTGGTTTCATTAAATACTATACCAAAATGCATTGTACCTTTTAAGTATTTGAGGATCCTTTTTGCTGCAATCCAGTGTCCTTTACCAGCCCTGTCATTGTACCTACTGAGAATATTAACTGCAAATGCAATGTCCGGCCTAGTACAATTGGCTACATAGGACAAACAACCAATCAAACTTCTGTAAGGTATTTTCTCCATTTGTTTGCTTTCAGCTTCTGTTTTTGGACTCATATCTGCAGAGATTCTCATGACCAGGAACCATAGGAGTATATGCCATATTGCAATCTTCCATATGAAATTTCTTCAACATGTTTTGAATATGCCCTTGTTGACTCAAAGCTAATATCTTGTGATTTCTGTCCCTGTAAACATCTATGCCCAGAAACCTCTTTAACTCTCCAAGATCACTCATTTGGAATCGTTTCCTTAAGATATCTTTGCAATGATTTAGTACTTGAGTTCCCTTTGATATCATAATATTGTCATCAACATATAAAGCAATAATGCACCAGGCATCTCCCATTTTGAACCTATAGATATTACCATCATAATTGAGCTTCTCAAAACCTTGTTCTACAAGATATCCATCCATACATTTATACCATTCCCTAGGAGATTGTTTAAGACCATAAACTGCTCTATTCAACTTCCAAATTTTTCCTTTTTCCTCTTCAAATCCAGGTGCAGGTCTTAAATAAATTTCCTCCTCTAACTTAGCATTCAAGAATCTTTGTACTTACATCCATATGATGGATTTCAAGGTCACAAGCATTAGCAATAGCTAATAACATTCTCAAACTATTTATCTTTACCAATGGTGAGAATGTTTCATCAAAATCTTCTCCTTTTTTCTGTGTAAAGCCTTGTGCAACAAGTCTGGCTTTAAATTTCTTTGTATTTTTGTCTACTCCTGGTTTTATTCTATAGATCCACTTACTTCCAACTATATTCTTATCAGAAGGAATATCCACTACTGTATAAGTGTTTGTTCTTTTGAATGCTCTCATTTCTTCTTCCATAGCACATTTCCAGTTCTTTTTCCATTCATATCTTGAACTGCCTCCATATAATTTTTGTGGAATCTTGTCTGTTTCAAGTATCAAAATGTCAAATCTGATTTAATTTCTCCTACCGAGATCTAAGTCTTTTACTTTTCCAAGTTCGGTTCTACCATGAGACTCTAAATCATGTTTGGCTTCTTCCGCCAACATTTGAGCTTCTTGATCTGGGTTTTCTTTTTGGTCTATCAATTTTATCCATTCGCCTCTTGGTGTTCAATCTCTTGCTCAACACCTGATTCCACTTCTGGCTCAACAACATTACTTGGAATCATTTCTGACTCACTATTAGAGTCACTCAAATCTACCTGCTCCAATCCTTGAGTTTTTTCTTCTTCACTTATTGGTGATTTGTTTCCTCAATACTATCTTTCCTTTCACTTTCACATGGATCTTCGGTATTTATCTTAGGAATTTTCCTATAAAATTCGTTTTCATTGAAGACCACATCTCTACTTACTATAATTTTTCTTCTAGCGGGGTCATATAATGCAATGCTTTTGAGTTAGAATCATACCCTACTAGATAAGATATGTATGCTCTATCATCCAACTTTTTCCTCGGTTCTTGGGAACATGTACAAAGCATAAACACCCCCATATGCTTTTAATCTATCATAAGAAGGTGACTTACTGGACCAAAGCATTTCTCGAATTGCACCTTTAATACTTGATGAAGGTAACAAGTTTTGAATGTAGGCAATTTGTCTTTACACTTCATCCCATAAATAATTTGGTAAACTGAATACTTCAACATGGATCTCACAAAGATCAAGCAAGGTTCTATTTTTCCTTTCTGCAACTCCATTTTGTTGTGGTGAGTATCACGCATGTCAATTGCCTCTTGATTCCCCTGTTTACACAAAAAGCTTTAAATTCATGAGAGATATATTCACCTCCCTCGTATGCGACCTTATGCACTTTATCTTTCTTCAGTTTTCTAGCTTCGGTTTCAAGAAATAACTTCAAAAGCATCACTAGCTTGGTCTTTTGTTTTCAAAATATAACACTTGGTTTTTCTCAAGAAATCATCAATAAAGCTCATGAAATATTTATGCCCACTCAAACTAGTAACATTTATAGGACCACATAAATCTGTATGTACCAAATCCAAAATGCCCTTTGCTCTTTTGTGTGACCTTTAAATGGCAATCTTGATTGCTTTCCAAGTTGGCGACCTCCACATAAAAACTTTCATTTTGTACCTTGGCGGATATTAATCCCTTTTCCCAAGCCTTTTAATTATTGCAAAGATTTACATGACATAACTGTTATGCCATAGTTTCACATCCTAATATTCCACAAGATTAATTTCATGAAGATGCTCCATATTCAATCCAAAAAGATTACCAACTCTTTTTTGCCAATAAACTTTAATTAAGCCATTAAGAAACACTTTACAATGGATCTGTTCAAACAAGACACTTTATATCCCAAATCCACCAACGGCATACGGATATGAGATTTCCTAACAAGACTGGGCACACACAAAACATCTCTCAATTTTACAATTTTGCCATTTAAGTCAAACAACTCTAAAACTCCAAGATCTTCTATTTTCTTCAAACCCCCATCATCAAGTTGCACATGTCCTTCTTTCTTTTCCCACTCCTTAAGCATATGCAAATCACACATCACACTTTTTCGCTCCACCCCAATCTATAACAACAAATTGGTTATTGCTTTTCCTTGGAAACTCAAACATTGCAAGTTAAATTCTTCCTTACCTCCAAGGTGTCATCCTCAAGTTCACCTTCACTACTATCTTGTTTTTCTACCACATTAATACTTGAGCCTCCTTTGAATTTTCCCTTGCCCCTGCCACCTCTATAAGTTCCAGAAAATCTCCCTCGACCTCTTCCCTTTTTAGGGCTTGGGCAATCAGAAGCAAAATGACCTTTGCCTTCACAATTGAAACATCTAAATTCCTTCTCACTATTGTTTGGACACTCACTCTTTAGGTGACCAAATTGATTACATGCATAACAAGGTCCTACTTTTCCTCTTGAAAAACCACCTCTTTAAGTTTCCAAAATGTTGTTTAGGTGTGGTGTTACCTAAGATTTTCTAAGGTTTTTGCATGTATTCGTAGCCTAATTTGTTATAAATCTGACGTCAGTAAAACGGTTTTGGGATTGTAGTGGTGGATTGGGTTATGTTTTTTCCCTCTGTTTTTTTATTTCTTTTTGTGGAAAGAATAGGCGCGTGGCGTTGATGCTCATGGGCATGCGGATTTGTGGAGCCAAAGCGGGGGTTCTTCCGATTTGTAGGGTAGAAGCGAGGATGGCGCAGCGCTCGGCTTTGTATGCAAGAAATCGATTGTTCAGCGATCGATGTATGCAAGAAATCGATTGTTCTAGCACCCTTTTGCGAGGTTGGATTGTGTGAACAGTTCCGATTGGGCGGATTACGAGCCCTGTTGTGGGCAGCTCTATATGGATTTGAAAGCGGAATCCTAAGGTTTTGTGGTATGCCTCACGAAATCCGAAGCTCCGGTCTTCAAATCGGAATTTAATCGATGTGGGGTTCAAATCCCCATTCTTGCATGCAATTTTCTTCTTTTGTTCTCGCCCTCTTACTCACATTACGTCTTTTGTCGTTCGTCCTGCTTGAACGTAGAGCAAAGCAAGCAAACCACGATGCTTCTCGAAAGTGTATGCTTTCAGATTTGCGTGGGGTTTAGAGTTTATGCATGCAAAGCCTGTTTATGTTTGTTGTGGTAGATGCGTTATCTTGATCCTTTCTTTTGCGCATTGTCTCGTGTTTTTCTCGGGTTTTTCGAGATGGTTTATGTCATAATATTGTGCTATTTTTATTTGATGTCAAATGATTCTAAGCAGTGCAATTTTGTGGTATGTTTAGAAAGGGGCATGCGTAAGAGGTTGTAAAGTATTACACGAATCGGATGCAAAAGATTGAAAGTATGGCTAACTCCACGACCAGGTAGTGTTCTTTTGTATCTTACAAATTTTCTTTCATCTCAAGAAGTGCCGGGATAACTTATTCCTCCGTGACCTTGTGGTCCTCGTTCCATTAGAGGGATGCTTGGAAGAATATGGATGTTGGAAACAATGCACCCCCGTGAGAGCAACTGGCCTTGTTATCTCGTACCAAAGATAATGAGATTTTTATGTCACCTAATTCATTTACACCACGAAAATGCTCTTGAACGTGAAAATGAACTATGTATAGTGCATATTTTCATGTGTATTGTATAGTGTATTTTGACTTGTAATATGGTTTTGACAACCATATGCTGAGGTGGAAATTGGGATTTGACCCCATCTTGATTTCCATTGAACGGGTGTGGTTGTTGGAGAGGGAATATGACATGGCATATTCCTCTCATCAATGGCCAAGGATTAGCGATTATAGAGGATTAGCGATATAAGTCTTACCTGCATACAAGATCTCTGAGGACTGATGATCTTCCTCCCGAAAATAATAGTAGATCGTTCAAATTGCGTGATCATTCTTGATAGCATGCTCCTGAAGTGGCTACATTTCGGAGTAAAGTTGCCAAGTGACTATTATGAGATACTGCTCTTGCCAAAGCTAGTATTTGATACTGTTCATTCAAGATATTTCCAGCTCCCTCAAGATCTGCAATAATGGAATCAAATCTCTCCAAAAAGTCAGTCAAGTTATCTTTCTCAAAACAATTTCATCTTCCTTAACTGTTTTTCTAGCACATCTATTTGTGAAGAACTTTTTTGTTCATAGTGCTTTATCAAATAATCCCACATTTCCTTAGGCTTCATGCCTCAAGCTTCAGCTTTTAGTGCGTTGCCTACCTTACACATGATTATGGCACGGGCCTCCATAATCTTAGCTTCATCTTCGCTCCGAACTTCGGAAAAGTTGCCCTTCCAAGAGACACACCTTCACCGGTTCCCCTCGCACCCAGATTGAGCATTACTACTACTAGCGGCCAGGACTTGAATCACCAGCTAGTTGCACCCCTCTTGGACTACCATCAAACAAATACCACAATTTTTCAAACTCCAAGAAAGCTCTAATACTCTCCTTCCAGATTTGAAATCCTCCATCTCCTTTAAAACTTCAATAGAGTTCAATAGATTTGCCCCTAATCTGGTTGTCATTATCACGGTAGATTTAGTTAGCTCGATACCAATGTTAGAATCGAGCTTGGGATTCGAACCCAAGTATGCCAAGACTCGTCTCCTTCAAACCCCTCCCCGCACCTATATTTGCATACACGCACTGTATCTTCACTCACCAAGATATTTTCTATGACAATCGGGTCATCTATATATTTTCTCATCAACCCGATATATCCACTTGTCAAATCGTGCATGCCCTTCATATAGAAAGTTTTTCAACTTGCCTAAATAATATGATGCCCTGTTGTCCCTTATCTTCCAAATTGCCGCTTGACTTTGACCCGCTGGACTACCAACCCAAAACCCTAAGTGGCGGGCGGGGGTGTCTGTGTTTCTAGCGAGCCCAAGAACACCCTGTAGGGTGTGCCCGCCACCTTGACTTTGACTTTGACTTTGACATTGACTTTGACTTTGACTTTGACTTTGACTTTGACCTACTGCCACTGCTTCTCATAGGTCTCCCCCATTCAACTGCTTAACTTTGAATAACATGACACCATTTAACAACTCTAATCTACTGCCACTGCTTCTCATAGATTAGAATATCACATGACACATAATTTTGTCATTTCCAACAACCAGGTGTTAAGCCTATCATTAAGGCTCCTTATATGATGAGCACCCCAGAGCTAGCAAAGCTCAAGAAGCAATTGCAAGAATTGTTAGAGCTCGGATTCATTAGGACAAGCATATCACCCTTCAGGGCGCCCATTCTCTTCGTAAAGAAGAAGGATGGAAGTTTAAGGATGTATATGACTACTGTCAATTGAACAAGCAGACAGTAAAGAACAAATACGCTTTGCCTAGGACAGATGACTCGATGGATCAACTCCAAGGAGCGAAAGTCTTTTTCAAGATAGACTTGAGATCGGGTTACCATTAGATAAGAATCAACGAAGAAGACATTCATAAGACCATCTTTAGAACGAGAATTATGAATTTACAGTCGTGTCTTTTGGCCTATGAAATTCCCCAACAATATTCACGAGGCTAATGAATGATATATTCAGGGAGTTCTTGGATGAGTTCATCATCATCTTCTTTGACGACATCATGATCTACAACAAGTCAATGGACGAACATGTAATACATTTAAGAAAAGTCTTGGAGAAGCTAAGAGGGCACCGTTTGTTCGACAAACTTTCTAAGTGCCATTTTGCTACAATGAAAGTCGAATACTTAGGTCATGTTATATCAGTTGAAGGTATAGTGATCGATCTGTCTAAGATCGAAGCCATAGTAGATTGGCCAGCACGAAAGAACGTCTCCGAAGTGAGAAGCTTTCTTGGCGTAACAGGCTACTACTGGAAATTTATAAAAGATTTTGCTAAGTGGATGCCCCCCTTGTCGGACCTTACTAAGAATAAGAAGATAAAAGATTGGATGGCACATTGGCTAGAGGTTATACAAGCTTCATTCGAAAATCTCAAAGAAGCCTTAACAACAGCACCAGTGCTCACCCTGCCAGATTCAAACAAGGACAAGCTAATGGCAACAGATGCAAGTAAGCTAGCAACAGGTGGAGTTCTCATGCCAGAAGGAAGAGTTTCTAAAAAGATGATTGACGCTGAATGTTATCCAATGCATGATCAAGAACTTCTAGTCGCCGTAAGAGTTCTTTGTATTTGGAGGCACTATTTGCTTTGTAGGAGATTTCAATTAGATACTGACCATCAAAGCTTCCAATACATTTTCACGTAACCACTCCTCAATTTGAGGCAAAGACGTCAGATGGAATTCTTCAAAGAGTATGACTTCATGATAGTTTATAAGCCACTAAATGTGGTTATCGACGCTCTCTCTCGCCGGCCATTGGAAACTCGAGTGCATTGCAACATTATCTCCGCCTTGTCCAGTGTTCAGGAAAAAGATTGAAAAGGTCTTGCCTTCAAGCAAAGAATTCAAGGCAGTATGGGCTAGCCTTTGCAAAGAAGCAAGACAGATAAAGAAAGAGAAGCTTATAAAAGATATAAAAAGGAAGGCAAACTTTGCGTCCCTGAGGCATCCGAAGTAAGAAAGTTATCCTTCATGATACTCATAATAGTCCAACAGTCGGCCATGCAGGGTTCATGAAAACTTATGTTAAGATAAGAAGTAGTTACTATTGGCCCGACATGAAGAAGAATATAGCCAACTAGATTCGGCAGTGTCAGTTATGCTAGCAAACGAAAGCGGAGCAACTTCGGATTTTTGGGAACTTTGGAACACTTGGCAGTACCAAATGCAAAATGGGAGGTTGTGAGCATGGATTTTATAACCAGACTTCCAAGAATAGTAAGGGACTATGATGCCTTAATGGTTGTGGTCGACAAACTATCAAAGATGGCTCACTTTTTGTCATGTCGGACTATGGATACAGCCTTGAATACCGCCTTTCTTTTTGCAAAAGTTATATTTAGATTGCATGGGATGCCAAGGAAAATCATCTCCGATAGGGATTTCAAGTTCATAAGTGCCTTCTGGAAGGATGTTTTCAACATGATCCACACCAAAGTTGTCCTTGAGCATAGCATATCATCCCCAAACCGATGGACAAACAAAATGCACCAATCAAATTTTAGAAGACATGTTGAGGAACTATGTATGGAATAAACAATCAAAGTGGGGTGATTATATTTACTTGGTAGAGTTATATATAATAGTACCAAGCAAGAATCCTTACAAATGTCTCCATTCATGATAAATTATGCCGACCAATGCTTAACACCAGACACTTGGCATAACCTAGTGTCCAAGATTGAAGTTTCTCAACAAATGTTGATTGATACGCAGCAATTGGTCGAAGAAGTTCGAGGCTATCTAGTCGACAAAAGAGCATAGCCGATAAGCATAGAATCAAAAGAGACTTCCAAGTAGGGGATAATATTTAGCTTACTATTAAAGTCAAGCAAGCAAAGCTGCGAATTAGTTATTGTAAGAAGCTTGCTCCAAGGTAAGCGAGACCTTTCCTTGAAACAAGATTTTAGAGCGAATAGCAAATCAAGCCTACAAGCTCGACTTGCCTGCCCTTCTGAAGGTCTACAAAGTCTTCCACGTAAGCCGAGGCACACTCCAAACCCAAAAGAGGTCTTGGAGACTCCAATCTTGTTGCAGATGACAGAGATAGTTCCTGAGCTAATTCTCGACAAAGCATTTAAGAAGACAAGAAGGTTATAGTTCCTTCAATACTTGGTCAAGTGAAAGCACTTGCCTGTGGAAGACGTAATATGGGTATTAAAGCAAGATCTAGAGAAGCAATACCCAGAATTCATGGAGCAATTCAACAGCCAAGTCATCTCCGAAATAGTCCATGCCGACCTATCAGGTGCTAAGCTTGTGTATGGCTTAGTGTAAGTGCAGGAAAGCATATGCATTCTAGGGTAGTTGGGATGCATACGCGAAGATCTTGGAGTGTAGGGGATGATGAGATCCCCTCTAGAGGCATTCTCTAGGCTAGTATGCACCAAGAGTGCGCATGACTGGGAAGGTCATGTGAGAGGAGCGCAACATTATGGGCGATCAGATGGGATCAATAGAGGTTCCCTAGCTTAAAACCTTCGGGGCCATGATGCACTGCGGGTGTGCATGACTGAAAAGTTCATGCACGAGTAGGCATGGGATTGTGAGCGATGATGGGATCATCGTTAGGATATTCTCTATGCCACGATGCATGGTAGGTGCACATGACCATATGGGGGTCATGATGAGGTAAGCGTGATCATGCATGATGATGGGATCCTGTGGGACGTTCCCTAACTTAAACCCCCGTGGGCATGAGGCACTGCAGATGTACACAATCAAGGGGATCCTATACAAGGTATTACTCGATCATGGGCGATGATAAGATTGTCTTAAACGGTCCTTAAGCTCAAATCCTATGGGCCATGATCGAGTGCAAGGTAGCAGGGATAACCTTGAGCTAGTAGTTCGGCTCAAGGAGGTAATTAGGGGGGTGGTCCCCTAAAACCACAAACTTATTAACTAAACTAACATAATGTGCTACTTGTGCAGGCCAGTGAAAGGGAGCACGGAGGAGGGAGCACGTTACAAGAAGACAGGAGTCATAGATTTCGGACTTAACTATGAACTCCTAAACTCGTTTTGATAATGTTATGTGTACAATTTTGATAGTAATACTTGTCACAACTATATAATTTTGTATAAGTATAAATATAGTCTTACAATTATGTAATAAGTAATTAATAGGAAGTTGATCGTTTCAATAAAGTTAAGTCTTTATATTCATGATTGTGAATTGCACGGTTGTTGCAGGTTCATCACCGTAACGCTGAAGACATATTGCATATTCCTAAACATAAGAGACATACAAAAGTCATATTGAACAAGTAGCTTGTTTGTTACAGTAGCAGTAAACAACAATATTAATTTATTACACTAATTTAAATACCAACAAGAAAAATAACTAATGTCAAATGTGAACGTAAGTGTCATGTCTTCTTCTGACAATAATAATGATGCTTTTTTGATGTGTTGCTTATTTGCATGCACACCAAAAATAGATGGCCCTTATTTGCCTTTGTGCGACAATAACTTCATCACAATCAACCTGCAAATGGATTGAAGTATCAGGTATTCTTGTGGCCAATAATGATATTAAGCAATCGCAAGATCTGTGGTTGTTCTACCAGTCCCAAAGACCAAAAAACAGTATATGAGGTAGCTGTATCCAGCAAACATGCAGGTCCATAATGTATCAGAGATGGATTCATCGGCTATCTCTTGGTTTGTATAAATATCTAGTTATCTATCATTTTATATACATCCTGAGAGGCATTAGAATAGCCACAGTAAGGCATCGGTCAGAAATACCTTAGTTTGTCTTTCTGTTACCATAGCTCTATTCCTTGCAAATCGCTGCAAATCTCACTGCAAAAAGAAGAACACTCCAATCTAGAGAACTCACTGTGAGACGTTTGTGTCAGGATATCCAATCTAGAAATAAGAAAAATCCTATACTAAGTTCAATCCAATCTGAAAACAGAAAAATGCTATACTAGGTTCAGCCATAGCTTCATAGATAACTGAAACTACCATTTAGAAGGTTTTATGCATTCATCTGACACCATGTGTCCCGTCCACATCACCAAGCCATTACTTCAATAACATTGTGCATCCAACAGTCTTTATGCCACTCCATCTCTTAATGACAAGTCATATCTGCATATGAGGGCCTTACAAAAATTAAGGAGCTAATCTAGATAGAAACAGAAAGTCGAATGCAATTTAGGGCTATATTCTAGCTTGAAGAAACTAGCCTTAACCAAGCGTATAATCCTCTGGGCACTCTTGCTAAATAGTTGTGTGTTATTGGCCATGGCAGAACAGGGATGAAAGCTTTGATTTTCTATGATTCTCAGACCCTTGCATCAACCTTGTATGCATCTTTTGCTTCTTCGATCTGAAAGAAGCCCTCTTGGAAGTCATAGATCCTGTTGCCCCAGCCAAAAACCGGCAGGAAGAGGCTACTACAAAAATTATGGTAAAAGAAGACTGAATCATTGCTTTTCTGTTTTTTCATGAATCCCTTTGATCGAATGCCCCACTTGGAATAGAAAAGCCAAGTCAAGAAACCCTAAAGTGAAGGGCCTCCAGCACTGCATTCTCACATCAATAAAAATAAAATAGTTTCGTAATTTAGAATACAAAATAAATGAAGCAACAGGAAAACACATCCAACCACACGATCTCTCTTTTGCTTTTTAAATCAACGGCCAAAAAAAGTTGCACTCTAGAAATACTATTTAGTACAATTAAACGAATACATCAACAAATCATAGCAAAACCATATTAAAAAGCGTACAAAAAAACTCAAAGGAAACCCCCTATTATTATGCTAGATATTAGCCTTGTACACCATAGTAGGTGGAAAAGGGAGCATGGCTAAGTTATTCACATAACTTAGCCAACCTTAGGTTTAGGGTCATTTCCATATGGCCTCACCCTATTGGGCAATGGAAGTAACCCATTAGAGCCACGTGACAGTGACATGGAATCCTAAATACCCTAATCCTAACCCTAGGCCACTTTTTGGCTCCACCTGCCTTGAGACCTATTCTTCGCTCGGAACTCCGTTTCAAACACCGTTCGTTGCGGTGTAGCTCAGATTGACAGCCCCAAGGCAATGTGCTCATCAGAAGGAGGAGGAACCATCCGACTCATCAGCAAGTCGTCGAGACCACAGGAGTTGGAGGAAGTTCATCTGGAGCAGGTATTCAGAGTAGCTTCATAGGTAGATCATGTGGTTGAAGATTAGATGTAATCTTCATTGTTTATCATGATTATGTTGATGTACAATGATGGTTGATCTTATGTTGCACCTCTTGTATATTGGGAAGGGGGGTAGAGACCTAGTGGCCTAAGGAGTGACTCAGCACCATACAACGAGGCTAGTGGCAAAGCGGAGGGAGGTCCCTGCTGAGCGCGGCTACTGGGGACCCATAGCGGGCTAGGCCTATAGCCGGTCACTTCATGTGGGCCGGGTATGGGTCCGACACTTCCTGGGTCAATTGTGTCGCCCTGACTCTCAAGAGTTGCAAGTGTCGGCCTAGCTCTTGTTTCGAGG
Organism: Isoetes taiwanensis; assembly: GCA_021234155.1. Taxonomy (NCBI): domain Eukaryota; kingdom Viridiplantae; phylum Streptophyta; class Lycopodiopsida; order Isoetales; family Isoetaceae; genus Isoetes; species Isoetes taiwanensis. The sequence continues at coordinate 6,151,528 of JAJEKV010000040.1, forward strand.
AGTTCAGTCTGGTACAAATCATGTGTCGCCATAATTCTCTAGCCGCCCATGGAGCCATTAGACCTCGAGAAGGGGAGATGCAACCCTTCCTACCCCATCAGACTGGGGAGATGCAACCCGGAGTAATCTTGATGGGGGTGATACCATGAGACTACATATCCGATAGGTTATAGTCACGCCAGAGCCCGATTTAGCCCGTCTGCAAATTATGCACATGAGGGGCCGGATGGAGTGGTCAACCCTAGCCATTGTCTATTGCCAGCCCCACCATTGTTATATTTCGGTCTACTCTATCTTGAGGCCCAGCCGTCAGTCTACTCCCCTTACGAGTCTGAGCTTGGGTTTGACAGTATGTTATTATCTTCGATGTATCTATGGTTGTACGGATGTGCTACCCCTCGAGGTAGTTGGATGTATTGTTATTGTTAGTACTGATGTTATGTTATGCTTCCGCTGTTATAGGAGCCCATAGGGGAAGGGCGCGTAAGACACCTCCGTAACCCCTTCCCGCACTAGAGATACCTTTGCGCGGGATAGACGGAGGGCCTATACGGCCAGAGGGCGGGACGAGGCGTCATATATTTGGTGGGGAGTGTCACAGTCCGGATGCCAAGACCATACCTCTAGAAGGTCATGGATTTGCGGGACCGATTATGGGTCTAAGTTAGATATTGGGGTACAAAAAAGCGCGACAAAGCGAAGCAGATAAGCACGCCAAGGCGGCTATTCTTATCACCTTCCGATTCGTAGCGCCTTTTAAAACAATGATCCGGGCGTCGGACCCGTAATCATTCGCGCCAAATCGATAATGATCTGGCCAGACGCAGATTATACCCTATTTTACATTCAATTGTACCCTCGCTTTAGAGATTTTTTCCTTCCGCGCTTGCTTCATACCTTGCTTTTTGTTAATTCACCGCTTTTCGATGGCCCTGAGAAGGGATTATTCCTCGCCAGGCCGGAAGTGGCTGCGAGGATACCGTGGATCAAGAAGATTGGAACGAAGTATGGGCCAGAACCATTCGAATCCCTTTAAAGAAAAAGGCAAAATAAAAAAATTTATTTTGTCCGCACTCATCTGAAGCAACAATTGGAGGACTTGGTCGAGTTCCTCAGATCCTGAAGGGGATTACCAAACAACTAATTGAGGAAACTCGTTGCTTTGGCATTTGCTTGGGAGCATTGTGGTCGTCTGAGCAAGATCATGAGGGTCATAAGATAAATTGGGATGCATACAAGTCCGCGAGGTTTTACGTTTGGTCGAGAAAAAACCAAGGGATGATATGGATGTAAAGAAAGAAGATGTTAAAAAATGAAAACCGTGACATCCTTCGTGCCAAAAGCACACCTCACCTTGAGGCGAGGAAGAACACCTCGGATGGAATTAAAAGCGAAATCAGGTCAGCCAAATGAATTTTCTGTTTGCAATTGTAGTTTCAATATTTCTTTGATTGATGAGGAAGTCAAGAAGTTGGAAACAGAGTTAGATAACCTGTCCAAACAGATTTGGCTAAGATTATTAGTAAGATTGAGGTTGACAACAACTCCCCTAGCACGGGAGCAAGTAATGATTGATATAGCAAAGAAGGAGGTGAGTAGACTACGAGAATGAATTATCTGCTTTGAATGACAAAAGCAGATAAAAAGAATGAAGATTTGACCCGCATTGCGATTTGAAGCATAAAGTAAGTGGAGAGCTTTACTTGCTCCAAACCGAAGCTTGCCTTCCAAAGGTAAGTGTTGAAGCAAAATGAGACGAAAGGGAGAAGAAGCAAAGGCTAAAAGCCTCTTTAGAATTCGTGACTTCAAGAAAGCAGGGTCTGTTTAGAAGTCGCTAGGCGCTTGATGCACCAGACACTTCGGGAATCTCTATCATGACTATGAAGAGCAGTTGCCGTGTTTTATGGAGAACTCATGTCTTTGCATGTGGATTGGTATTCAATCCACAATATACTTTGAGTATGAAGTTGCCATGTGAACATGCCTATCACTTGGCATGTTGCATGCTTCAGCATGAAAAGAAGGCATGCTTCAGTGCTTAAAGGAAGTTCCCAGGGGATTTGTTTGTGAAACTTGGTTTTAGAAGTTGGGCTGAAGATGGAGCCGAGGTAGCCATCAGCAATGGGTTTGGAGCGGGCACTAGTAGTGCTTTTGCTTCACCTACAAACAATCCAACTTCTTCACCAAAATTTGTTCTTTGAGTCTCCATTAGTTCCCGATTATACTCTAGCGGTTGTGGCATCACCAAAACACATTACAAAAAGCTGTGGCATCACCAAGTCCTGTTACAAAAGCGGTTGAAGCATTAAAAAAGGTAACCATTTGGTGTTTTTCTCGTGTTTGTTTTGTAAACTTTATTTCATGTCTATTCTAACTAGTTTCCTTCATGATTCATTGGTAAGGAAAAGCCCAAAAAAGAGAGTAAAATGTGCACTAGTGGTTGACAAAGACTGATGAAAAGGAAGAGCACGAATTGCATCGCTTACAGCCAGTGAGCACCATAAAGTCAAGGTTGAGGAGTAGAACCTGCGGGGAGAAAAGCTCCGGGGGTTGATGAAGTTGTAGATCCGGGCGAAGAAGGCGGGTGGTGCTGATCACATTGCAACAAAGGTGCTGATAAAGGGAAGAATATAGCGAAAGAAAGAAGAACAAGTGCAAGCACCTGCGAGTGGAGAAGAAGAAGAAGGGTAGGCCCCTAAGAAGATGCCAACACAACCTCCAAAAGGTGATCCTCGAATGTTATTTACAAAATGTTAACCGGTCGTGTCCGGTTCATTAATCGAAGTTCACGAAAACTTTGAAATAACACTTGAAAGTTCTTTGAAAACTTTGAAAACTTTGAAATGACACTTGTGTTAATTTGTTGAAAAAGACAACAATTTGAAGTCGTGAACTAATTTCTTTTGTTAAGACCCCTTAAATTGATGTCGAGAATTGTTGATGTTTGAGTTTTTTGTTTTATGAATGTTGCGACCCTTAGAAAAGAAAAACTTGTCATCCTAGACTTAAATGGAGTTCGTGAGCACATTCCAAAAAAAAAGAACGAGAATTAAAATTCCAAAGAAGTTGGGAAGAAGCATTATGCGGGGGAAAGTGGTGGTGTGCACTGTACCGATAAAGTTTTTAGAAGGGTGCTTTGCGGATTTGAGGTAGCCATATGGTTTTCTATGATGAAGCACAACATCATAGAAATCCTAAATGTTATAGTGCCACCTTCCTTTATAGGAAGGTTCAAGTTCATTTGGGGGTCGAAAGAGTCGAGGCGATGCCTTTCAATTTTCCGGGGGAATCCAAACAAGCCCGGTGCTTATGAAGCCAATTGTAAAAGTGTATGAGGCTTTTTGAGGATGTAGGGGAGGTAGTGCTAGTTGATGACTCATTGTACAAGACTTTCTTGTCCCCACAAGACACTTGCTTCATAATTGAAAAATTTGATAATGACATCAATGACAAAGGTTTCAATTTCTTAGCTGCATTTCTAAAAACCCGCTCAATGCCAAGAACCCTCAAAAAAGTGGTTGTACGAAAGCAAAGTATGTTGAAGATAAAGTTTAAGAAGAGGACATCGACATACTTAGGCTTCTGGCTGGCTGACCATCTAAGTGAGCTAGCGAGGTGGAAAGTGGCTATTCTCAAAAGCATTCAGTTAATGAAGGAAATTGTTAAGGTATGTTGTTTAATTTCATTTAGTTGTGTTGTTATGCTATTGAAGTGATTGTAGTAATGTCATTGCTTTCAATTCATTTAGTTGCATTTTTTGTATGTTGTTTGATTTGAATTACTTGGTTTGATGTAACCTAGAAGTTGCAATCGCCGAGGAAGCAATTGAGGTAACTATTTGCATCGATCTCATAATAAAAATGATAGCAACATAGAAACAGATAAGCAACAGGTTCACAAGGAGCATGTTTTGGAGAAAATAGAAACAGAAGTGCCAGGAGATGTCTAAGCTACAAGGCTTGATAGATGATATAAGTATAAACATACTGATGCAGGCAGGAGATAAAGTACATGAAGATAATAATAACAATCCTGCAGGTAATAATACTGATTTTGTCAATGAACAGGATGAAGAGCCTGCAAGAGAAGATACTACTCTTATTGCTGATACCGGCACTTCAAATGATGCAGCAACAAGAATTCTCACAGAAGGAGAATAAGAGTCTATAGACTCTTTTCAATATTTATGTAACTTAGCCTGTATGTAACTGTAATAGTACAGCAAGTGAGTTGTACAGTTTTGTACATATATTGTAACAATTTTGTATCTAATGAATATAATATTTACCTGCACTTGCAGAGTTTCTACTTGCAAAATTGTTGTCCCAGTTTATATTTGAATGTAATGGTTTCTCCTATGCTTGTCTCAGATCCAAAGATGAAGTCCAAATCCTAATTGGTTAAACAAACAAACCTGTATATGAAGCCAATCTTTGAACATATGCATGTAAAAAGGGTTTAGAGTATTTACTTTGTGCATTGTCTTGAGCAGTCCCCAATTGAACACTTGCAGAAAGTTTCCACCATTTGTTTCCAAGGACCAAACTCAAGGGACCCAGCAGGTTAAGTATAAACTCTGAAAACAATTAGCACGTCAGTGAGACAAAGAAAACTTGACAAAGCACCAAAGCGGACCCGATTCAAACTACAAATTTCTGTGCAACAAAGAATTTGTTAGCTTCCATTGATAGGTTTGTTAGAAAAACAATAGGTTTGTTAGAAACAATGTAGCAGCAATGAGCCACTTTACATGTGAATGATGTGCTTACGCGCCTCTTGGGCGTATGCGGCGACGGTCGGTGTTGTTAGCACTCTACGGAAGGGATGCCATCACTTTTGGCATGTCTCTTCACTCATCTTGAACTTGTTGTTGCCAAGACTCTCCATATCAAATTTCACTTGTCTAATAAGGTGACCGTACACACTAGCAACCGGCTTGTCCACTAATAACTCAAAGTGGAGTGCATCAATGCGCTTGTAGTAGTGGCGGAAAACTATGACTTCTCCCACACCAAATGCACGAACCCCATGAGTCTTCATATGCATCTAACAATGTATGTTTAGTCTCTCGTACACCTAAGAACATAAAAGTCAACTCCTTGAAAGATCCTCTCGATGCGCATTTTTACAAAGTTATCTTCAACTTCTAGAACGAGTGAGGTATTCATTAGCCTCATCATCATCCTCTTCTTCATCCTCATCCTCATCTTCATCTTGAACTGCTTTTGTTGTTGGCTGATTGTTTTCTCGTAGATTTCTTCAACTTTACATTTGTGGACCAAGCTCCCGACGAGCTTTGTTCATGCAATCATCCCATTTTCCATGAAAGCAAAAGGAACGAAACAAGAGAGGCACGTGGGCAACTTTGCGGGATTTGTTTTGTCACATGGTCGATGGAATGAAGTTTAGAGCTCCCACAAAGTGATCTCCATTCCCTCTTTTGGTTTGTCTACATTTTCGGGTTCAATATGCCAAAAACCCGCAATATAGAAATGAAAAAATGTCACCTCAAATGAAGAAGAATGCAATGGTACTTGATTGAATTCACCGCCTTATATTTGGGTCAGTGGGTTGTTCATCATATATTAATTCACGAAATCCATTAACGTCTTTTGGTACGCCCAATTTCCAGGAATCATACTTCAATTGTTCTCTTGCCAAAATCTTTTTAGGATTGCACCTTGTCCATCATGTTCTCCTTTCCCATGAGAGGCGGCAAAAATTCCATTCATACTCAATTCCTTCACTATTGACATAGTTCCTTCCTAAATACCAAAAGTTCTTGCTCCTTTGAACTGTCTTTGTTACACCATCACTCCAAAAATATGTTTCTCGTACAAAATATTTTGTACTCACGAGCCGATCTGCATGAACTTTCAAGCAATGTTGTACAAACTCACCGCTATGATCTCTATCATCTCAAATATAAAAATGTACTTCCTTTATGATTCTCCTCTCATTCACTAGCTGATGGTCTGTGAGTTGTCTTCCTCTTTTCTTTGCTGCTTTTCCTTCTCTAGTTCCTTCTCTCTGCTTCCTTAGCTTCCATATCTTCTATCTCATCCCGGTTGCATGTCTATATGTGATATGAACCAAAATTGATGCCTGATCAGTGTGCCCGTGGCAAGATTGTGCCTCTTTCTCAATTTTAAAACGTAATTTTCAGCAAAATCAATAACCGGTACAATCAGACCTTCGGAAAAGTATCCAAGCACTTCTGAATTGCTTTGCCTCGCCATTATGTGCAACATAATTGTGTGGGATGAATTGTACGGTGTCTTGAAGCATCTTTCACTGGAATTGGGGCAGGCTCTCTTTCTTGTATGCAAGTCTAGTTACCTTTGCTGGTTTCTTTCACCGCCATTTTTTCTTGGTGTTCTCCTTCATGTAACCAACCTCTTGCTGTTTTTGAAAACAAAAGATCAGTTTGTAAGTTTGCAAACACAAGCACAACAATCACAAGCACAAAAATCATTTAAGCACAAATGCCAAATACACTACCTTTTCAAACCGCTTCCCACTCCACTTTGTAATCGGACTCCTCCTTCTCCTTTGGACATATTGGCAACCCGTTTGTAAGACCACCAGAAATTTGTTTGTAAGATGTTGCATCAATCATCTTAACAACTCAAAATAGAATGTTCAAACATCTTAACATTAAAAAAGAGTACCTTTTCAATCCACAATCCTTGCATGCCACCTGCAGACAATTATGTTTGTGCCACTCTTCATCTTCATCCTTAGGGTAGATCATTTGCCTCCAAAAAATCACTAGTGGATTTATAAACATGGTTCTTGGTTGCACAAAAGTTACCATCACCACAAACAAAGACAAGTACGCTTTGCAATCTTTATGCACGCCATTTGGATCTGTTCTCGATTTTTGTTGAGTGCTTGCATCACATATTCAAAGTGCATGTGATATTGGCGCAGAAGTAAGTTTCTCTTTTCATTTAAGCCTCACAAATGATGGCTTGAAAGAATTCAAATGTCTTTTGGGTAATCTTAATGTCATTGAATTCCTTCTTGAAGTTCATGTAAAATTGCAACTGCAAACAAAGAAGATCTATATAGAAACAGATATATGCAAATGGAAGAAACATACTAAAACGGGAAATCACCTGAGATATTTCAAGCAGTTGTATTGGATGATCAATTTTATCGCCATCTGCTGTAACAAACTTTCTCACATGCTTCCTGTATGGTGAAACTCGTGTGTTTTCTGTCCAGAACTTGTAAACACAATTCCTAACCCTCGTCGAATCAATGCATCACACCTCTTTTTTCCTTGAAAACATTGACCACGGACCACATTCTTGGACTGCCATTATTCTTCTTCAGTTGCGGAACAACAGATTTTCTAGATATATGAAGGAGACGTGCGACAACAGATTGGTTGATGGATTTTGCTGATGAAGATACCATTTGCAAAGTAGACTTTCTTGCTTGCAATACATCTGTCTTCCTTAATTTCTTTTGTTCATTGAATGTCTCCCGAACATTTTTAATCACATTCTTCATGATCTTGCTTTTGATCATGATCAACAAAATCCACTTCCAAAGGGCAATTTACCTTCACTCTCTTCACAAATCATTGCACCACCATTGCTTTATCCCCTTCTTTCAAAGGCTTTTGTAATTTCGTTGAAATAATCGTCCATTTTTGGACAATTCTTGAAGCCTTCTCGCACTCGAGCCTCGTTCAATTTCTGTGGTGCAAGTTTTCTTTCTCTCTCTCCCTTTCTCTTTTTATTGTCTTGATTGCCTTCTTCTCTCGGCTTGAATTTCCTAAAAACTTTGAGTCTCTTTTCCTCATCCAAATCGAACTGATTGATCCATTGAGGATCGTGATGTACGAAGAATTTTGCGAGACAGAGAAACCGTGATGTACAAAAGAACGATTCGTTTCGGAGGTACAAGTCTGAATGATCATTCCTCCACAAAAAATTCAAGAAGCGACCCGCCATCTCAAAAGGGGTAGACCGCACGGATCATTTGGAACGAATTTGATTTTGGAGACCATGTCATCGATCCGGAAGCAATTGGCTAAAAACGGATCATCGTGTTCCCGCTCTCCAAGCACCCCCAAGCACAGCAGATCAAGCACGAAAAGCAGAGCATCCGGACGGGTGCTTTTGTACCCCAATATCTAACTTAGACCCTTATGTCCTAGGACACTCGCGCGACTTGAATCTGTCTTATTTCATATGTATACTTGTACAATTTGACATCATTCTTATTACTAGCAGGCTTTTTAAACCCAGGTAGTAATAAGTCTATTGCGCTCTCTCGTTTGGGTCCCATAGGCCGATTCGTCTCTGTGGATGATAAAAACTTATTCTATTCTAGTCTATATAAGGGTTCAATTTGCAATAAAGGTATTCATTTAAAATAGTTGCCCCTTACGTTTAAAGATAAGCCATGCCTTTTAGAAATATCCCCTTTAAGGCCACGCATTCAATGTCTCCCTCTCCCAATAATAGTTCAAACTTTAGCTCAACCCCTTCATTTTTGTTTTCCTTTATATTTTTTCATGTTTCTTTTTACCTTTTTTCACCTTTTTAAGTTTTGTTCTACCTTTCTCCTTTTTTCTTTTTCCTTTTTTTCCCTCTATATTTTTCCCTTTTTTCCTCTTTTCCTATTTCCCATTTTTCCCTTTTAACTTTCCTTTCTCTTTTTTCTTTTCTCCTTTTTTTCATTTTACCTTTTTTCCTTTCCCTTTTTTCTTTTTGACCTTTTCCTTTTTCCCATTCTTCCTTTTTTTTCTTTTTCTTTTTCTTTTTCTTTTTCTTTTTCTTTTTCTTTTTCTTTTTCTTTTTCTTTTTCTTTTTCTTTTTCTTTTTCTTTTTCTTTTTCTTTTTCTTTTTCTTTTTCTTTTTCTTTTTCTTTTTCTTTTTCTTCATTTTCCCCTTTTAAATCTTTTCATTTTTTCCTTTTGATCCCTTTTCACTTTTATTTTTGTTCCTTTTTCTGTTTTGCCTTTCCTTTTTTCTTCCTTATCCCCCGGTTTTTCTTTTTCTTTTACGAATTATCTTCACCTAGACTACTAACTATTACATGCAAATCCAAATCACATGAGCAAAGTTTGTTCAATATAAAAAGACAATGACACTCACATATCCACCTAGATTTTTACTCTAGGCCACAACCTGTGCCACTAATTTTCTTTTTGTCTTTTTAACATGTCTTTGTATCAGCGTAAAGAGTTCAAGCATAATATTTTCCTTCAAAATTTTTTGTATATTTTGTATTATGGTAAATTTGTTCATTGTATATGATAGACAGAATGTAGACACGTTAAACAAATAACTTTTCCATAGTAGAACTCGTATTTCCCACTTAAACCTTTTACAAGTCATAACATATTATGCAAAATCACAATGAAATTTCGTTCAATACTATATTTACCACTATTTTTCTTAACAAGTACATCTATTAGTTTTCTTTAACGTGTTCAACATTTTAAAACAATGTATCCCATTCTAGATATCCTTCCAAAACCACTCAAGAGTAGACAGATCTCACCATTGGGTCCACCATTATGCAATATTCTTCACCAAAGTCAGAATGATTTGTATCATTCCATCTTTTGACCAAACAACCAGGAGATGTGATCGTGGTTACACCGACTCCAAACGGACCAACATTAGCAAATATTTGGTAATGAGGAAAGGAGTGACAGGTAAGCTATACAATCACATGGCTCTTCGCCCTTCACCTACTGTTGGGTCAGGATAAATTCAAGCTTAATCCTAAGCATCATTGGGGCTGCCCATAAGCAGCACTCTTACAACACCTAGACTGCTTACCTTAGTCCCGATTCATATTATACACATATGCTTAATGTACGTATACAATGCTCACCATTATGCCTTATCTAAATCTACCACTTGTATCACAATTCAACTACTACTTTTACACTTCTATGCAATATATATTTCACTCTAAGAATTTCAAGCAGTATATAGCAGGAACTCCGTATATCTCAAGCGAGATGTGGTTAATGTGGCCAAAAAATTTTGGGTTAATGTGGCGGGCCATTAACCAATCGATTAATATGGCCATCAGATGCTCAGCCGGTGGTTAATGTGGCCAAAAAAGTGGTTAATGTGGCCAAAAAATCAGGCTTCAAACTGCGCGGCGGGGGCAAAAATTTCAATCGACTGGTTCTTTCTACTCTATGGGCAGTTTGATTCGATTTAAAAACCATGCCAATCGCTTCATCTACCTCTTTTATGCTAGATCAGTGAAGAGAGGAAGAGATTTGAAGCAAAATGGAGCCGAATCGACCAAAAAACGCCAAAAAATGCCAAAAACAGTTGGTTTTTGGGCTTCAAACCGCGCTGTTCTTCATGGCTGATACAAGTGGCCACATTAACCATATCTCGCTTGAGATATACGACGTTCCGTATATAGCACTGGTTTTAGCAAAACGAGGTTTAGAGCCTATATCCAAATAGTTCATGTTATTACATTGGAGGAGAATCCACTTAGATATAGTTCATGTCAATATAGCAGATTAGAGGAATCCATGAATCTATTAACTAGTCATCTTATTTCTTTTCAGTATGGCAAAGAGTGTGACGTTCCACATATTTATACGCATATTTAAGTATAAATACGTGACACGTCACTATGAATAATTAATGGCACATTAATTATTCATAGGCTATGGTTAGCTATTTTAATAATTAAATTATAAAGTGGAAACCTAACCAAAACCCTAATTCGAATTTAGGGCTTATCCTAATATTAAAAAGGGCTAAAATACCAAATTAGTTAATTTATGACATGCCACCTGGCCCAAATCGATTGGGCAAGGTAGGGTTTCCATTTTGGACACCCAAATTAGGGCTTTTGTGCCCCAATTCGAATTAGGAGCAATTGGGGATGGAGGAGGAGCTTGGCCCGCCCGCCCCTTCAGGTTAGTCGAGATGGAGCAGCCCAAAGACCGATTTGTGGTTAGTGATGGGGTTACTTTGTTGATTTATAGCATAGCACCTCTACGTGGTGTGTTCTCTCTCTGTTTTCTCACGTGGTTTACCCGTTAGACTAACCCTTGATTGATATGGTGAGTATTCTTATCTCTAGTCTGCATGCGTGCTTTGGTTGATGGTTTAGTAGTTCTTTGCTTAGTTAGCACTCCGGATATGGGGGATTACGGGTAGAGACCTCTGAGCCCATGTATTGTAGTATGCTCCTAGATAGAGCCCTGTATTATTCCCATTAGATGCGGCCTGTGCACAAGAGCCCACCGAGTCGTGGATGCTATGGAGTGACTTAGCACCAAACAAGGGACACAGTGGTGAAGTGGGGGTGGGGTCTTGCACGAACATAAAAGGCTCCTGAGACTCCTACAGTGGACTAGGCCTAATAGCCGGCCAGTGAGCTAGGCGCGATCCAGGCCGGGTATGGGTCTGACACTCCCTGGGTGTAGTTGGTGTGACCCGCATGGGGCACCTTGCACTTTGAGTAGATTTAGGGCGAGTAAGTGTTCGCACGGATCGCGGGGGGTGCCCGATGCGGCACGTATTCTCTAGTCCACCCATGGAACCACTTTGATCCACGGAAGGGGCGCTTCCCAGACACTGCCTCATCGGATGGGACTTCATGAACCACATGGTAGGCTCGGGGTGATACCTTGAGTCTGCGTATCAGGAAGGCTATAGTGGCGCCATAGGCGTGATTGGACTCATCACGCAAAGTGTGCATGTGAGGGGGGATGGAGTGGACAACCCTAGCCCGATGTTCCATGCCCGATAGCGCCGGGTTATACCTCTGTCTGTTGATCTCTTGAGGCCGAGTCCATCCATCCTCATCGAAGTCCGAACGGGGTAGAACACGGGGTTTGGGGGTTTTTCTTAGGTTTAGGTGCATATTCTTTGTCGTTGGTACTTGGATGGATGTGCCACCCTTAGGTGGTGGTTATTTATATATGATTTATGATGTGTGCTAACATGTATTTACGCCCGCCGCGACGTAGGAGCCCCATTGAAGGCGTGGGCGAATGACCCCGCCGTGTCCTTCTTTGGGCATCATATCATAGATGGCCGAAATAGGCGGAGGGGTTCCCTCATGGCGAGTTGGTGCGCCATGGGAGGGGAAAGTCCCCGTGTATGTATGTATCGTCAGGGTCGTTATATGTTCGGGGAGCGTCTGGTGGTATCGAGCCATGATTTTGGTTGGCCGGAATCATAGCACCGACCAAATCTTTAACCCGGGTAGTTCGGTAGTTGAGTGGGAGTTTAGGCTAGTTGGATTTTGCTTAACTTTTTGGTCATTTACTTTTGTGTTAGGTGGATGTAATAAATTGTGAGTTTTAGGAAGTTTAGGGCGATTTTGGAGGGAAAAAGTTGAGACCCGGGAGGACCCAAGTTTGGAAGGGCTATAACTTTTGTAGGCAGTTCGGATGAAAGTGAAAAAACTCCAATGGATCGGGCACCTCCCAAATACCCTAGGGGCACGCGTCCGAGGCAAAACGGACAACAGAAAAAACAAAAGGCGCTGACGCATGCGAGGGTGTTTCTTTTTTGAAAATAAAACGCGTATAAGCACGCTCGGCCCCATACGGTCCGCCGTTATAAAAATCTGGCGTCCGGATTTTTTTTTTTTTTTTTTTAAATATTTTTTCCGTTTAAGCCCACGTTTTGAACCCGTGACCTCCAACTTCCAACCCAACACTCTTTCCATCTTGCCAACTATCTTTATATAGTACTAGTAATGGTGCCAGCGTTCTTTGGGCATAAGTTCTAACATGTGTGGGCCAAAACCGTTCAAATTCGAGACTCATTTTATAAACCTAATATAATTAGGCAAATCCATAGAGAAATTATTATTTGTTGTCACTGGTACTCTAAATTTAAGTTGCGCCTAAGGGCTCTCAAAAGCTTTAGGTCGCATTAACTATAGGAAATTGCTGTGGACGTTCAGAGTGGGGTATTAATGTGTTGCATGTATTATATATAGCATGTTAAATTTTGAGAAAGCTGGCTTATATGTTGAAATCTCTGGGGCAAAGTTTTTAATATAAGTGAGGACCGTCCTAGGACCCTCCTAAAAACCAGGTTGAATAAAGCCAATTAGGACTGAGCAAACATCTTGTTTTGGAGCAACTTAATTGTCTCAATCTATACTCTTTAAAGCATATGTATGTGTTGGTGGAATTATTGCTACATTGCTTGGGTTATGAGTGGCAATTATATAGAGCATGTGAACTGGACTCTTTATAAGCCATACATGTGCCACTAAATGGTTTCGTTTTACAGCACATATGGAACATACGTCCATGTGTCATAGTCTAACTATATTTAGGAACCGACCACTTGTTAAAACAAAATACTCATATCACAAATTGTGGAACTTTTTTATATAAGCCATGAATTAGAGAAAAAATCTTTCTTACTACAAAAATCACACCCTTTTTAAACTCTTGAGTGTATTGAACTCATGATTGAGCTTTTTATTGCACATATAAGATCACAAAAGATTAAATATGACAAATAGATAAAGAAGTAGATGACAACGTTTTAGATGCACATATAAGCTCACAAAAGATTAAATATGACAAATAGATAAAGCAGATAACAACGTTTCATTTAAAATCAGATATCGCAGGTGTCAGTATATGTACAATCATCTAGATGACCCTCAAATACATTCTTTTAATGTTCATTCTTAGTTGGACCGTTTTCTTGTGTGCTTAGCTTCTAAGCTACATTTTTTGCAGTTGTTAGTTAGAAAACTAATTTTCAAAGATCCTAACACTGTTAAGTCTTTCACATTGTACTCTGTTTCTCTGATCTGATGTCCAAGTCAAAATAATGCTCCCCCAACAAAGGTCACAGCCTGTGGTTAACCTTCTAAAGTCGGAATCATGACTTAATCAGTCTTCATTTTTATAAGCTCGAGCTGATTATATCATTCCTGCTTAACAAATCCCATTAGATGAGCAAGAATTTGCTGCCTTCCAATGAGACAACCTTCATAACCTACTTAACATTCCAACAAAGAATGAAATATCAAGTTGAGAGACAGCTAAATAGGTCCAATAAAGAACAGTAATTACATTATCTCCAAATGTACATAATATAACCTGAAGCTTGGTAAGGAAAAATTGCTGGCAGACATGTTTTCATATGAAGTTTAGAGTCAATAATTTCTATTATTTCTCATTGTGCGATGTGTGACGTAGACACCATCTGCCATTGCCATTTCCATGGCTCAATACCCAGGTGGTTATGACTAATTTTAAATATGAGGGCAGCATACTTTGTGCCTCTTCCTGCATACAGATCAGAGACCAAGCATGAAAATGCAGCAAATCTGGCCCTGCATGCAAATAATTGAATTACAAAGTAAGATAGAGTAAGCAAGCTTGTCCTACCTTAGCAAGCATGTAGATCACCTGTTCCTTTTCTCAAAATCTTGGCATTCCGGTTTCTAAAGCCTTTTCATAACTTGCTCTAGCCATGGCTTTAGTTTCAAGCTAATTAACCAACTTAAACAGAATATAATAAGAATATAATAACGTACCTGGTGTTCTAATAGAAGCAAGGAGAATATATTAAAAATAGAAAAATCAAAATCGGTTGGCCATAGATTTACCCTGCAGAAACTGCCATACCCTGTTGTGCTTCGTGTGCACCGAATCTGCAAAAACGCAACAATAATACAGTGTCAAATAATGCAAAAGCTTAAACAACACAACCTTTTAATGGATGCATTGGGGCAGTCTGCCCACCAGCTTTGCCAATTAATGATATAGGAGATTAGAATTTTCATCAACCTAAAGCGTGGAGGTGAACAGTGCCCACCAAAAGAAAGAAAATACCCCCTGTAATATAAGCACTTTTTTCAGCAAACTGGAACTTTAAAGTAATAACAATATCAGAATATCTCTAACATGCGCCAAAGAAGCCAGCATGCTGCTATTGATCCAGACAAAAAAAGGAAAAATTTCTGCAGCAAAATAAATGCCAGAATAAGCATGGACAGATGCTAGATAAAAGAAATGGACAAAAGGTGAAGGATTACAGGAAAACCAACAAATAATGCGCCTTGCAACATGCCCAAATTCGTTTTTCTTCCAGGCTGGTCCCATGCTAACTTTGCTAGGTCTGCAAAATGAAAGTCTGCTAACTTTGCTTGCAAAAAATGTGATATCAAATTAATTTCTAATAAAAATATGTAAAACCATCATTGGCCTTAAATAACCATTATTTATGCAGAGTACATGTAAATTATCCCGTCTACAACATGTACCAGCTATAAATAACAATATGCAACAATATCCAAAATGTTTCGTTGCCATAGCACATGCATGTATCTATTTTAACCATTAGCAGTCCGTTGTATCATCTAACAGAGTTTACTACTCTATTTAAACTGTGGTACAGCTTACTACTCTATTTAAACCATGGTACAAATTAGATCCCTGGATGCACTCTGCACAAACTAAACAGTGGCATCAAACAAATAATCAAATGATGCACCCTGATGATCAAGTAGGGAGATACATAGTTTGTACTATCCTAGAAGTAGAAAGCTATTAGAATAGCATTCACGTTTGGGTTTCCATTTTCATGCATAGTTCATGGTTTGTGTAAAAAGAGCAATGAATAAAATATTCAAATCTGAGCAGAAGACTGCAAAAACGTGATAAATGATTACCTTGGACGACTTTCATATTATTTGCAATGAGTAGCTTCTATGTCATGATCAGCACAATTTGTTTGCAAAATAGCTGTCAGAAGCAGGCCATGAGATCATTTTGCATAGGTCACATCATCAATTTCAATTAGACTTTATGGTCTTCGGCATGTACAGAAGTCTACAGAATGCAAAGTCTGTCAAGTCTGCCAAGAACAGGCCAATTTGCAAAGTCTACAAATGCAAAGGGTTTAGAAATTTGCAAAGGGTCCTGATAGCTATTTGCAATATGCGATGCCTTCATGCATCAAGGAATCTTCTTCCTTGCCATAAGAGATAGATGCAACTACCGAAGTAGTCAGCCAAAGGAATGGCGATCTCAGAATCTTTAGAATAAGAAATAAGGTCCAAAAGGAAGAGCTCCTTGGTTCTGGCAGATTTAGAAGCTGGAGTTAACTGAAAAAAATAACTGAGAACCTTGCAAATGCAAAAGAGATAGCCGTGTAAAGCATTATCCTGTTGGTCGTTGCTGCTGTGTGAGACATACCATAGATGCAGGAGCTATGGTCTGCTGAGAAAACCATGATAACCTGGAGCAAGACTTACATCCTCCTGCATTGAATATAACGCCATGGACATTTGCCAGGATTCATCATCCCTTCTCTGATCATCGGTATCCATGAACAGAGAATAAACCACATGTACCCCCTCTCTGATAAGATGAAGAGCTCTTCAAAAAGAGCTTCGATAGGCCCATGTGGGCACAGACATCTAGCCTGATGTGGGCAACAGAAGCTCTAGTGGCCGGATTGGATGCTTAGCCATTGTCCCGCTTTAGCCTTTGCCCTTCCGTCGATGGCCATAGCCCTAAACTAAACAATGGGCATCAAACCTCGACCGTAGGATCAACTGGTCAGGTCATTTATGGCCATCGGATCTAGTGGCTTTTAGGGCTCAGCCGAAGAAGGAAGCGCCCTGTTTTTTTTTTTTAACACGACCGTCGGATCTGCAGCTCTAGATCTGAGCCGTTGGATCTAGGGCTGGGTCCAACACTTACTGAATAACATTATAATATATAAGATAAGATATATGTTCTATTACTTTATTATACATATCTAATATTCTGTTTTGTCCAGTTAGCAGTTCTTTTAAGAAAAAGGTACATCATGGGCTTGAACCCCTGACCTTCTCACCCAAGCCGACACCTTTACCAATAAGCCAACTTCTTTCTTGAAGTAATATAATACTTTTTCTAATATTTATAGTGCATTTATTCAGATCTAAATTAGAGGCATGCCTTTGGTAAAACCCACGGAGGCAACAACTCCGCCGGAGCAAGCTCTTCCTACATAGCCACGAGCAAGCTCTTCCGCCATAGCAGGCCGGAACAAGCTCTTCCGCCATAGCCGCGGGTAAGCGACCTTGCCATAGCCATGGGAGACGACCTCTCTCTCGCTATAGTCAACCTGATAATCTGTAACCATATATAAAGCTAGTATTCCCCTAGGAATAAACTGACCAAATGGCACGGCGTAACCTAGCAAGTCCGGCCAACTTGTTATGACAACATCAACTCATTTGGTGGGACTAATTCGGAATTTAATTAACAAACCATTGGGGCAACTTCCTAGAATAGCGGTAGGTATTATATCCTTGGATATTCTTTTTATCACGGCGGTAATAATACCCAAGTTATCGGTTTCCTCGACCTATAACTTTAATTATTTTTCCTTTGGTAGATGCCTTGATAACACGATTTCTTGGGCCTTGCCATGATTCAATCCATACTACATTCATATGCTTTATATTAGACCTTATTCGACGTTACATAAGTAATGTTTTATAGACATATTTATAATTAACGTTGTCTCTCTCTAGTGTCTAAACCTTGACTCATCTTATTTCCCAAAGAAAGGATTTCTTTTAAGCCCAACCAACTAGGGACTGCCATGCAGCACCCCTCTAGACCATGGGTAGCTTTAATCCTACCACGGTTCACTACTTCTTCTCAATGGTCGTGTTCTTTTTGTGGACCATTTTCCCTGCACCACGGTACCAACTCACTCGTGTCTGCGGAGTGCTTGTGTTAGAACCCCCATAATAATGTCAACACTTTGTGCCGAACTTCACCATCTATATGGATGTCATTAATTATCTCATGTCACACGCCACAAAGTGATGACCCGGTCTACCCTCTTTGGAGTTGTTCTCCGTACATTCCAATGCCACCCAACCATTGTTGATTACTCACCTCCTCCTAGGGTACCTAGATAAGGTCCGAGCAAAATGTTTCCAACCATTATTTTAATACCTAAACGTCTTTAGATTCTGCAAATGAACTTACATATTCCAAGGGATTATATGAATATCCCAAAGGACAGTACCACCCAAAGACCTCTCAAGATAGGCCTCCTCCATTCAGAGATCTTGTGTTCAAGTCTCTGGGAGTCCGTCATATGTCCTCATGGATGTTGCCAATATGGCATGACGATAAATGCTATCTACCTATCTCTATTTTATTAAAGGTCCTTGGTGAATTCAATTCACCATGTTGTCCTAAGACATGGGCGCCTTCTTCCCTAAGCCATACACCAAATCTTTAAAGAGTTTTTCAAATTTCTTTGCCTTTCAAGTAGGTATATCTTAGCATGTTAGCAAAGACTAACCTTCATGTTAGGAAATAACCTTTCTATCTAGATTGCTAAATATCATGCATCAGGGTCCTTTATTCCTTCTCTTCTTCAATATGTTTTCTAAGTCTATGACCAATTTTTAGTATTCCGCCCTTACGCTTTCACTGACTACATATTTCACTCTTTGGGTTGTGACCTTTATTCACTAGAGTCACCAATTCAATTACTCCTTTATGTACTCATTAACCGGCCTTGTGGCTTTTAAAGCCGCTATTATATGTTCCCTATGATGTTAACCCACCTATCATTGGGGTTATGATCCAACGTTGTCCCTACATCCTCGAAATGTTAGTCATTACATTTCTCTGTCATGATGTTATGTCATTGCTCGCATTCCAAATGACTTGGCATCTTCATTTAAACCATAGTCATGGCCTAAGAGCTGGGTGAGCCTTCAGAATTACACGGAGTCATCAAGGTGCTTGCCTTGTATTTTGTGCGCCTTTCTACATTTACCTCACGCTTAATATAACCCGTGGCTTGTATCAATGTTCGAGTCCTCGTATATGTTAACTTGCACCCCATGTAACCCATGGCGTCACCTCTCCGCCTCATCCAAGGTATGGATCATGTGGGAAAGCTAGTCTTAGGTGTCTATGCAAGACACATTCAACATTTAGCATGTAATCGCTATTCCCTCACGGGTCTATTGGCCGTTGACATTTATTTCAAGTGCCAACTTTGCACATTTCGAGCGTATCTCCATCCTTCCTCGGTAACTTTAGGATACCTTCTTTTTTTCTGTCCTTTAGGCGCCACCTAAATTACCTCCCCTCGAGATGTTTATCGTTATCCCAGTACATGGTATGTACATAATAAACATATCTCCACATCCCACAATGCTAGAGCTCTGCTCTAACCTAGCTAAAGTGTAAGCTTGGTAGTTCCTTGAAACAAACCTATTGCCTATCTACCTTTATAATGTGGGTTTGAGCCACTGACTTTCCAACTCGGGTAGTGGCCAACCCTATGTTGGATTTGCTACCCCAAATAAGGAGCTTTTCTAAAGGCTTATTTCGCTAGGGATCCTTTGTGTTCCATACCATCCATACTTAGTTACAATTAACCTATTGTTATTAAGTTATCAGGTCGACTTCACTTTTGATCACCTTCAAATCTTTGCCTCTTTGACTCCCTCATCTCTTGAAGTGGAGACACTCAACCCTCCCGGTCTTGTAATAGGAAAATCCAATGTTTCAATCTTAGATTAGTAACCGCCATATGATTATCCAATTCCTTATCCTCTTAAGAGTTTCAAAGTCATAACCTCTAATCGTGGTCTATACCTCAAGGCAAATCGGATCCTCCGGCCACTTCACTACCTAGAATTGTTCCCGGCGTGTAGGGTAACTCTTCGACTATATGGACTACCGGTCTATGTAATCTAACCCTTCCGATCTACACCCCTCGTCTTGATTTTTATCGGGACTTAGAATTAGCGTGTATTGCCCTCTTCTCGGTTATCCCTAAAAGTATATCAATCAAAAGTCATCGTTACTCCTTCTTTTCTTCCATCGGGGGATCGATATCTTATACATCTTTTATTTCCAAAACCAAATAAATGCTCAGTTATAACAATGAAGTAATTCATTGGTATCTAGAACCTTTGAGTAGCTAAGCTCTCATTATCGTTTACTCCAACACCGTTCCAACCATCCTTGGGATGTTTTGGAATGTAACATCACCGTATATGCTGGACTTACTCTAGCTATTCTCACTTATTTAAACTCTTGTCATATCCCTTAGTACGACGTATCTAAGATAGTCAACTCTAACCATTGGGATAGCTTGAATGCTTATCTCTGGTAAAGTATACCCAAACCAATACCTTTGTATATAAGCATATCATTACGCTCATTCTTTAAACTTTGTCAAGTAATATTTCCCTTGCCTTGTACGAATATTCTAAATCCTACATCCAGGACCGCTACGTTGTTATTATATGATATAGTAACATGTGTGCACCAACCCTAAGTCTAGAC
This sequence comes from Isoetes taiwanensis, assembly GCA_021234155.1. NCBI lineage: Eukaryota > Viridiplantae > Streptophyta > Lycopodiopsida > Isoetales > Isoetaceae > Isoetes > Isoetes taiwanensis. The sequence continues at coordinate 6,171,851 of JAJEKV010000040.1, forward strand.
TCCTATGTAACTTGCTGACATCGACATCTAGCTATATTCATACTTGCGCCCAACTTATGCCCCCAACTTGGTTATCTAGTACCATACACATGTTGTGGTTTTACACCACTAACCTTACTTTGCCTTCGTCCTCAAGCTCCAGTCATAACTTCCACAGGGGCAAATGCCAACCTAAGTTCCTTGTGGACATGTTTCATCTCTAGTATGTATCCTATCTTCTTTTAGTTATGTTTTATTATTAAATGGTCCTAGTACACATATACCAACGCGGAGTTACTCCTCGGAATACACACACGATACACCATAGTCACAACTGGCCTTCTGTGATATAGGACGATTGCATAGCCATAGCACTGCCGGATACCGACTGGGGCGGTACCAATTATGTCGAATATATATGTCAGCTGTACCTGTGCCCTGTAAATATAGCAGTGTCTGTATGTGTGATAAATTTACGAAAATAGCAATAGGATAAATAAGTAATTCAAATGTAAGGATATCGGGTCTATAAACATAACCAATGAATTAATATGTGTCCTCATCTCGATCAGTAATCTATGCTAAAGATAGAGAGTGTGAGTGTGGAAAGATTAAAGATAATCGAAAGGAGCGAAGCTATTTATACACATAATCAAATATAATTAAAGTAGATAAGTATGTATGTCTTACACAAACTTGAGGGAATAATGAGACTTAGATTAGGTTATAACAAGGTTATGAATAATAAGTCATGAACAACGCCCGTCCGTACTTAATATTAAAGTATATAGGTAAAAGACCGTCGACTGAAAGATAATATATAGTTGTATTAAAGGATAAGTATAACCTGTCAAGGACCTATTAAATAATCGAGGATAGGAACATACACAATTCTTAAAAATCAGAACAAAAATAGGAAAACAAAAATTTGCTACAAAATTAAAGTAGGGATGGTCTGTAATGAAATGAATTACAAAGTGAAGCGGAATATAATACACCTACACACACAAGTTAATATCCTTAGAATGACTTTCTACTAAACAAAGGCGAGGTTAATAACTCAGATTATAATATAACAACAAATAGCGCTTCTTTATATCTATACCTATCTTTAATATATAATCGCTTTTGTATGTATAGAAGGAACGATTTCTAAAATAGATAGATCAAAACTTCGCCACCACGAATGAAACAAAGGAGACTGCTCACTTTGACAGCCCTAACCAATGATCATGTCCGATCTATGCCTCTACCACTTATATCCTAAAGTTATAAATTGCACATTACAAGTCATTTCAAACTTGATCACTTTGAACATGACAACGCCCGTGGTGACTTATAATCTCACGCTATCTCTTTTAAGGAGGGGAGACTTCCTTCCAATGTATGATGTGTGCCCCGCAACAAGAGTAGTCTTGATGTTTGAGGATAGCATCATTTTTTAAAGTGGGGAGAATGTGACGCCCCACATATTTATAATGCATATTTAAGTATAAATACGTGACCGTCACTATGAATAATTAATGGCACATTAATTATTCATAGGCTATGGTTAGCTATGTTAATAATTAAATTATAAAGTGGAAACCTAACCAAAATCCTAATTCGAATTTAGGGCTTATCCTAATATTAAAAAGGGCTAAAAATACCAAATTAGTTAATTTATGACATGCCACCTGGCCCAAATCGATTGGGCAAGGTAGGGTTTCCATTTTGGACACCCAAATTAGGGCTTTTTGTGCCCCAATTCGAATTGGGAGCAATTGGGGATGGAGGAGGAGCAAGCAGCAGACGCCCCTTCAAGTTAGTCGAGATGGAGCAGCCCAAGACCCATTTGACGGTTAGTCGAGAGGTTACTTTGTTGATTTATAGCATAGCACCTCTCTCGTGGTGTGTTCTCTCTGCTTTTCTCCGTGGTTTACCCGCTAGACTAACCCTTGATTGATATGGTGAGTATTCTTATCTCTAGTCTCTAGACGTGCTTTGGTTGATGGTTTAGTAGTTCTTTGCTTAGTTAGCACTCCTGATATGGGGATTACGGGGGTAGAGACCTCGAGCCCATGTATTGTAGTATGCTCCTAGATAGAGCCCCTGTATTATTCCCATTAGATGCGGCCGTGCACAAGAGCCCACCGAAGTCGTGGATGCTATGGAGTGACTTAGCACCAAACAAGGGACACAAGGTGAAGTGGGGTGGGGTCTTGCATGAACATAAAAGGCTCCCCAGACTCCTATGGGACTAGGCCTAATAGCCTACGCTGAGCTAAGAGGGCGCCGATCCGTGCCGGTATGGGTCCGACACTCCACGGTGTAGTTGGTGTGACCCGCATGGGGCACCTTGCACTTTGAGTAGATCTCGGCCCAGTAAGTCGGCGGATGCGGGGGTCGATGCGGCGACGTATTCTCTAGTCCACCCATGGAACCACCGTGATCCCGAAGGGGACGCTTCCCCGACCTGCCTCATCTGGACGGGGACTTCATGAACCCCGTAGTAGGCTCGAAGGGTGATACCTTGAGTCCAAGCGTATCCGGAAGGCTATAGTGACGCCATAGCGTGATTGGACTCATCTGCAAAGTGTGCACAGGAGGGGCGGATGGAGTGGACAACCCTAGCCGATGTTCTATGCCAGCCAACGCCAGGTTATACCTCCGTCTGTTGATCTCTTGAGGTTTAGCCGCCGCCCCATCCTCATCGGAGTCCGAACCGGGTAGAACCCGGGGTTTGGGGTGTTTTCTTAGGTTTAGGTGCATATTCTTTGTCGCTGGTACTTGATGGATGTGCCACCCTTCGTGGTGGTTATTTATATATGATTTTATGATGTGTGCTAACATGTATTCACGCCTCCCGCGACGTAGGGAGCCCCATTGAAGGCGTGGGCGAATGACCAACGTTTGTCCTTCTTTTCGGGCATCATATCATAGATGGCCCGGCATAGGCGGAGGGCCGCTGCCATGGCGAAGTTGGTCGCCATGGGAGGGGAAAGTCCCCTCGTATGTATAATGTCCCGAGGGTCGTGATATGTTCGTGGAGCCGCCACAAAGAGGATGCTAGAACTAACCAAAAGCGCATATCCCGCTTCGCACCATTAAAAAGTCGCTTCAAGTTTCAAGGGAATAGAATAATCTCAATATCCAATCATATGAAGAGGATCGTAACATACTTCAATACAATGGAAGAACGATCCTTGGTATAAACCATATCTAAACTAGACCATGAAAAATTGACTCGCACTGATAGTGAATCGCTCCTAGCAGCTTGCATTTGATTTTCGATTGTTTGTGCATGACGGTAGCAAGCAACAACTCCATGCCCATCCAGCGGGGTCTTTGGCAAAAGCACCGCATCTTCCTTCAAGCGGTAGGGCCTAAAACCCGAATGTAAGGATTCACATCTTATTATGTGTGGAGCAAGCATTAGCTTGTTGCAAGATAAGCATCGACAACGGCGGCAATTGTAGCGGTAACCATCTCCGCCATGGATCTCCATCTCGCCATAGTCATGTTTCCGAATAACCTAATCCAAAGATTTCATGAATTGCTTTCCCAATTTAGGGAATTTCCCTCAAATTGATAATTTACTTATTTATAAGGGACCATACAATTATAATAATTTGGCCAATAGAAATTTGAAATATCCAAGGAAAATTTTGGTACATTATAGTCATGTTTCCAGAATAACCTTTCCAGTATTTCATGAATTCGTTTCCCAATTTAGGGAATTTCGAAATTGATAATTTACTCATTTATAAGGGACCATACAATTATAATAATTTGGCCAATAGAAATTCTGAAATATCCAAGGAAAATTTTGGTACATTAAATAACAATTACTATCAAGGCAGCTTGGATATCTTGGGTTTTGATAGCATACCTTGGGTATAGCATCCGCTTTTTCCAAAGACACCAACCATAAAGTGAGTGTTGATAGCTAATAAATGAAGGACCATCTTTCTTAATAATCGTTCCCATGCCACAAATATCTCAAGTTTTTTCTTTTAAAAGGATGGCCCCTCGTGCCATGCCACAAATAACTCAAGCTTTTCCTTTGAAAGGATGCCCCCAATGCTGCCTTTTGTAATGTTCCCAAAGTTAAAATGCCTTTTGTAATTTCTCCATCTACAACCATAACCAGTCACCCATGTCTTCTTTTTCTTTTTCTTTTTTCTTTTTTCTTTTTTCTTTTTTCTTTTTTCTTTTTTCTTTTTTCTTTTTTCTTTTTTCTTTTTTCTTTTTTCTTTTTTCTTTTTTCTTTTTTCTTTTTCTTTTTCTTCCATTTTCCTCTTTTCTTTTTACCCTTCCCGGCTTTTTCCTTTTTCTCCTTTCTATTTTTCCCCTTTTCCCTTTTCCATTTTAATCTCCCCTTTTCCATTTTCACATGTCCCTTTTCCAATTTCATAGTCCCTTTTCCCCCTTGCCACCTCCCTTTTCTCGTTCCCCCACCCCTCCCCATCCATTTTCAAATATTCCCTTTTTATTCTCCCTTTTCCTTTCACCCTTTTGCATGTTGGATTGAATGAATCTAGGCCATCAGATTGAAGCAATGATTGGGATGGAATTTTGGTTGAAGATACGCACACATCATCTTCACAGTTGAGTCGATCAAATCCTCACCATCAAAATTAGGGCGGAATCTAAATCCAAGACTTATGCTAATTTTATAATATAAGATGAGTATATTAATTATTATCGAGGGCCAAATATCTTAACATATTTGTAGATTAATTCCGTGGAATATTATTTTAAGATTCTTGCCCAACATTTCGATATGTCATCAATTTTGTGTGCAATACTTCTTCAAGAATTTTTTTGGCACGTAACTAATCTACCTATATGATCTAGTTGTCTCCAAAAAGCAAAGGAAAAAAAAAATGGATATGTGTCAATTTAAAAATGAATGAGACGATGACTCTTGGCACAAATATTGTCGAGTTGGATGCTGCCTAGTGGCGTGACGTTAAACCTACTATCTATATATCTATCTATTGTACTATCATACATAGCTAATGAATATGTGGAGCAACAAATGGAGACACATGCCTATCTCTACATGTGTAAATAGGAAATCTGAAAGAGTAAATCTAATTCGAATGAAGTCTGGGAGTAATTTGCCAAAAAATATCTAGAAACCAGATTAGTTCCTATTGTTGCTCAAGCAATGCGGCAGGTTGTATCTCAAACGTATTGTTTTCTTATTCTCTCCTACGACGTTTGAGTTGTATATTGATTAGCTTGAGGATTAGCGTGCACATCATCGAGGCGGGGAGGGCAAAGCTTGCTCATCATAACACCTATCAGCTAATATATGTGAATGACGTGTACCTCTTAGCCTACACCGCATTGAGTGTGCACTAGCATTTGGATGCCTTGAGCACTATTTGCCAAACCACTGGAATGCACGTCAATTTGGCAAGATAAAGGTTTTTTCTCTTAGTATCATCATCGAGGCAACAGAAGCAGCCTTGCTTTACTTACCAAGATCAAGAAGTAGAAGTGGTGCAAGCGTACAATTATCTAGGAGTGGAGTTCACTACTACCACATATTGGGATACCTGTATCAAAAGCAATGTATGGTGGCATGTGATAGGCTTTCTATGCAATGCAGAACAACTACCATAGAGCCAGGGTTTACGACTGGTCACATCAGTTGCATTTGTTCAAGGTGTTGGTGGAGCTACTATTTTTGTATAATATGGAAGTGTGGGTCCAGTGATATCACTTATCATTTGAGAGGAGCTGGAATAGGTACAGAAAGCCTTTCTAACCCAAAAACTTGCAGTCAAGTCCACTATTCTATAATAAATTCTTATGCAAAAGACTGGCTTTCTGCCTCTGCAAAGAGCTGTTTTGGAATGTCACATCGTATGCTATCAGAAAGTGGTTAACATGGGCGACTCCTGCCTTCTGAACCTTCCCTACACAATGGCCATAGGTCCATAATGTCTTAAAGCCTGTTGGAAGGAGAAACAAACCACCTAGTCATCTAGATGGAATGTACAGGAATAAGAGTGCATATAGGTGCATAAAAATGAGGACCAAATCACCTCAAACAATCTCTGCGTGTATGTTCCTTAAGTAATTTTTGGGATACCGATGCTTTAAAGTTGGTAAAGACATCCCATTTAGAAAGCTAGATTAATGCTAAGCTTACCAGAAGTTCGCAGCAACACTCGTTAGCTCATTTGCCTATGAAAAAACCTCCATTTGTAGAGGAGCACAAAACCTCAAAATCGAGAGAGGCAGATGGGACTTATTGAGGATGAGAGCCACACCCCTATCCAACATTTCACCTATACAGGCGCTCTATATGGGTTGGTTATACCTAACCACTGCTACATGTAATGATGAACACACCTTCGGTAAGCATACTGGCATCTTACATCCAGGAGATAATGGACGTGAGGGCTCAATTTTGCCTTAGATCATTACATTGACATGTATACTAGGCCATTTGGTCTCCCTTGGAAAAAAATTCAAGTCAATTCAATTCAATTCTCATATTTTAGGTATGAAATAGGGATGAATAGTTAAAGAAGATCATAATTGAATCTTAAGCTGCATGATATAATATAAAACCTCTATTCATTTATTTTGGGATTATGCCTATTCCAAAGACAAGACTTAATTACCATTTTTAGAGTTTCTTATGGTCATGAATGGAAATTGTGTAGGTTTTAATTTTATATGGTTTTGTATGTATTTGACTGAAAATTTAAATTTGCAGCTCAAATTGATACCGGTTTTGTCAGGTTTCATAATGTCTGCAACTTAGAGAAACAGAAAGAAAACTGGTAGAAATGCGCCATTTAAACAAGATATAAGACAGTTATGAACGACACAATCAAGAAAAAAAGGTGATTTGTTGTTTAAAGTTCACGCCAAGCGGTCGGCGTTAAGCTTCATCATTTTCTCGTGGTCCCGACAATGGATATAAGAAACATATATACCATAAAATGTATATTTTTATTGATCATATAAATCCTCAACGGATTCTATCGAGTACAATTGCTTCAAGAGCAGGGTCTATCTCAGAACTCCTGTCTAAAGCAGGATGTGATTTATGGATGTCGGCAACAGTTTTCCCTGAAGCTAACTCCTTCAGTACGTCGATGAACTCCAGTAGAAATGTGTCTGAGTCAAACAAGTCTGCCGTATAAGACGGAGGATTCAAAGCCTGCGAGTGATTAAAAATACATTTCAACGCACCATCATCAATAATTATCATGTCATTCTTGTCCAAAATTCCAAAAGCAGACATCATGTTGGACATCTTTTTCACAAATATGGGTTTGCCACTAGGGTCCTTTGGATTTTTATATCTCTCACACCGGCTCTGGTCCCAAACAGATGTCCAAGTCCTGTTGTTAATCTCGGGCACTACCTTCATAACATCCCTGATATTCCTTAACTCCATTGAAGACCATATAACACAACGGAACAATTCGACGCTACGCCGAGCATCTCCTTGAGATAAGGTCGGGGTAAACCCACTAAGTGGGCGTTTCATAAGGCTTCCCAGACATACCATTCTAGTCTATGACCACTTGTTCCTCCCAACTGCTCGACTAGCACGCCTGCTTCAAATCAAATACCAAAATCTTGATGACACGTAATTAACTTCTACGAAAATAAAAGTCGAAATAAGATTTAATACTTAAAAAGTGAACACTTAATACTTTGAAGTTCACGGCGACCGCGGCCAACATACCTTTCAGCGGCCTCACTTCCTCTTCTATTAGAAAATCAGCACCGACAACCAATTCATTACTGGAACAGAAACTTTTTCACTTAGTTTAGCCTCCGGATTAAGTAAACCTCGGCAATTGCTAACCTGGTTTGAATCACTAGAGTGATGATCTTTGCTTTACATCACCCACATCACCATTACCATCTCCTTCATTTTCATTATCCCTTCTTCAACTTCATTATCCCTTCTCGATTTTTCATTTCCGGTTGCTTTCGCTCGCTACTGTTTTAGAGGATAGTAACAATTTAGGGCAAAACTATGGGGTTTCAAAAGACATATTGGCAAGTTGTAGCTTCATTTTGTCCATCTCTTTGTTGTAGTTGGTCGCGCAGGCACATCTTGGACAAGGATGTAACTAAGAGCCTTCCTCTTGGAGGACCTCTGGCCCGATTAAGGAACCTTTTCATAAAAAGACGTCTAGAAATTCTTACACCTTTGGATGGAAGTGACGGTGACATTTCCGGCCGGTCTTTAACGCTTCTCTTCCCACCTAACCTCCACAAATACATCCCAACAAGTGGTTCCAAATGGCGCAAAAGCTTCCACAAGATAACTTCGCCAAAGCAATAGAAAAGTTTGTTTTTGTTTACTAAGCCTCAGCCCCGCGTTGCTAACTCGTATTTGATGTGTCCTCCAAGAAGAGGATCTACTGTAGGTTCTGCTTCTCCGATGTCTTCAGCTTCATCTTCCGCAACATTGTCCTCTCCCTCAACTGTAAACGTAACTTTTAACCTAGGCTCATCCAGCAAGTAACATTGCCATGGCGCTTGCCCAGAGGCAAGGGGCGACTTTGCTTTATCGTAATGGTCATCAGGGAACACAGCGATCATAAGATACATCACTTGGAAGATCTTAGTCTCGGTTCTGAGAACATCGTCAGATTCATCCTCTAGCATCACAGCCTGCCAAACCAATAAGAGCATTAAAATATAAAATGTTTACGCGACCACAAGACCTTTGGCGTAAAACTAAAGTAGAAGATTTATTCAATAAGGCTCACGCGCAGTGCGCGTTAACCTTATTTACAATTTCAATCTTTACCTGTCTTATCACTTTAACGTATTCGAGATCCTCTGCAGCCGATAGGGCATTGACGTAGGATATATCCGGAGTATATATAATAACGATAGTATAGTCTTTGCTCATCTGCCATTCCATTTGCACGCGACCCAAAAGAACGTACTGTACTCATCTTTTGTCCACCCATCTCCCCTGCTGTCCAAAACAAAAAGGGAGACGTTTCTTGGACTCTGCTCTACGCCTGGCATTGCGCATTTTAAACCCTTTGAGACCACATATTCAACATCAACTTCTTTAAATGCGGTCTTGTCGACAGCTGCAATCTTTCTCTTAATGTCTGTGATGACTTTAGGCGGAAGGGAGAGCAAATGCTTTACATTCACTAAGCTATTTTCCTTTACATATTCAGGGGCTAGCTTGGCATACCTCTTCAAATCCGAGTTAAAAATGTTATACTTCTCCAGCAGACCTATTTCTGACAATGTCCTGTCAGTGTTACCAGAAAACTTCTGAACCTGCTCAGATTTTACACCCTTTCATTATGATGTTAATGTTTTTCACGTCTGTGCAAGCGTCAATGAAACAGGTTCTATCCTTAGCAGCTGAATTCTTCTTGTATAGAACCTCACCTCGAATGCAGCGTTCCAGGATATCTAACACCTCAGCATCTGTCAAGCCGTTCACTTTTTACGACCTCGATACATTGATGTCTTCAATTGACGCGTGCCACCGGAGGTACCACCTTTGATTGGTCTGGCAACTTTCCAGCTGCATAAGCGTCAAAGAACTCGTTCCACTTATCCCACACTTCATCCTTGGAGAAAATGATTTTATAGGATTCTTTTGCGCGCGAGTTCACAACGGATGGCTCTCCCTTCTCTTCGCCACCTGCTTTCTTTGACCGACCTCAAGCGTTCATCCCGGATGATCGCTTGTCGCGAGTGTCCTCTCAAGGGGCTGGAACTTGGCTTTACTTTGACCCTGTCTGCTTGGCATCGGCCTTCCATATTCATTCCACTGTTCTCTTGCATGACGCAATTGCTCAACATAAGGGCTGCAGTAAAAAATAGCATAAGAATAGTGAAACAAAAAATGAGACTTGTCATTATCCGTTCCACGCCGCAATGCGCCGCGGAACCCACGCTCTAGTAAATAAACGTATATGTTCTACTTGAAATAATAATCCGTTCACGCCTTTGACCGCGTAAAGCTACTTATTAGTTATCCGTTTCACGCGGTCTGGCGTGAAGCTACTTTCTATATATTATAATGCTTATGTTCCGCTCACTTGAGATAATTATCCGTTCACGCCCCTTTCGCTGCGTGAAGCTACTTTCTAGATATTATACGTTTATGATCTACTTAAAATTATTATCCGCTCACTTGAGATAATTATCCGTTCCGCAGCCGCTGCTGGCGTGAAGCTACTTTTCTTATAATGAACAGTTCACGCGCACTGCGCGTGAACCAACTATTTGTTCACGCGCACTGCGCGTGAACCTGCTTCCTATTACAGATAAAGACATAAGAATACAGACATACCTCTTGTATAGAAAGGTCTTTCCCATATCATTCAGCTGGGCGCTTATTTCGACAAGATCAGCAGCACTTGTGGTACCGCTGAGAAATCTACATCTTCTTACTGAATACAGATCTATAAACATTTTATTGTTGCTTATCTTAGCTCCTGCCACCAACCTAATTTGGGCCTCAAGAGAATGCTTTTTAGTCAATGATCATAAACCCTCACGTGATCTTGGAGCAAATCTTCAAACTTCGACCAAATTAGTGGTTTCTTCTTAATCATATCGTAAGGGACGACGTCCGCTGGAAGCGGCAGTTGCCCCGGATTTTCAAGGATGGAATCCATTATCTCTTTGACGTGTGCCATGTCGAACCTTCTACTAATACAGGCAGCGCTGGTCGACCTGAATAGCTTCTCTATTGGAATTGCGTAGGTGAAGCCGAGACCCAACGGATACTTGTCTGCATACTTTGCAAGTTTGCTCATGACCTCTAGCTGTCTCTTCTTGTCATTTTCATTTTGAGGATTGGAAGGTCCTGCACTCTCAACTGCAAGGTCTTGAGGAACATTTACTTGAACAGGTTGATCTTTTTTTCTCATGTCCTCCAAGTAATGACTGGCGCTTGGTTTGTCGCTGATGGCCTTCCATACAACTGCTACTCCTTCGCATATTCTCTGTGGGTTAAGTTCAGCGTCTTTCACCCATCCGTATTTCAACATTGTTTCTCCTGCCCCAGCTCCTTTCAAAAACTCCTCATGGAAGTTCGTGGCCGAGAGGTGTCTGAACCATTTCAATGTTCTTTTCACTCTAGTACCACAGTCCAGAAGTACTGAGCAGTGGCTATCATCCTCGACCTCGCAGGAGATTACAATACCCTGCTTCTTCATTTGTTCAGTTGCTACTTTCCTGGAATGCAGAAAAATATCTAATCGACCCCCCCCATTTTGAAATCTCCGGTACCATTCGGATACATCGCCAAACATCCTCTTCACCGCATGCCGGGTCTGTGATAGCCTTCAGAATGCTTCCAGAACTATCGACCGTAAGAATGAAGTCATCAGTCACACACACATCATCAGCTTTTGACTTCTTGGTGACTGGTTGGACCGTATCCTGATTTTGTTTCCTCTTTGGGGCTTTACCCTGACCTCCTGTAAGGGAACATGAAATTCGCCGATTGCTAAATGGACGCACAAACAAGTATAAGCTTTATCTTTGACGCCTTGCTGGCGTGAAAAACGCGAAAGGCTACCCAAGCGCCTGCGTCCCATACATTCAATACATTCTACTGTTAATTATAAATCGCGCTTTGGCCAAGCCTTGGCGTGAAAAAGTAGAGGAATGTCCTAGCGCATTTTATACGTATAACAAATTTATTTATACATTGACGAATATCTTTATTCTGGTCAGGGACTCGCATGCACACCATTATATTTATGTATCCCTCAAAAGTACATACTATATCAGTGGACAGACAAACAAGATATACTTAATCTTTGACGCGCACTGCGCGTGAAACTAGTGGAGGCTACCCAAGCGCCTGCGTCCCATATATTCAATATATTCTACTATTAATTATCGTCTGCCTCTAGTACTTAACACTCCTTTTGACGCGCACTGCGCGTGAAAAAGTAGAGGAATGATTTCCTAGGGCATTTTATACGTATAACAAATTTATTTATACATTGATTTAATATCTTTATTATATTTATGTATCTTTCAACAAGAGATACTATTTCACGGGTAACTTTTAGTATTCATTGTAAATAAAGGAGTTTGAAAACGTAATTAAGCATGCGAAACGAGAACGCTTTATTTTTTATATTGTTTGTCCATTACACAAGTATTTTCTCAAATATAATGATTTCTATTCATATATTAATATAAATTATTTATAGGAATTGTCCATTACACTAGAATTTTCTCATATATGTAGATTTCTATACATATCTTAATATAGTATAGTATAATATTTCGAGATAACTACTCTATGCATCAAAATTACAAGAAATAAGTCACCGACCTGTTGATGTAGTTCTTTGCAGATCCTCGTGGCTGGTGCGCCTTTTACCCTCTCCTCGCCGGGGGCTTCCTAGGGCGCCATGAGTCCGGTGGAAGCGACTTCAAATGTTAAACACAAAGAACAAACACAAGGAATGAAGAATTTAAGGACATTTTAGATACATGCTAATCAAGAAGAATGGACGCCCGTAAGATCGCGATCCGCTTCGTAATCACTGGATAATATAAGCCGCCGACGCGATCCGCTTGGTGTTTTGTTTTAAATATTATCCCGCCTAATTATCCCGCCCGCTAAATATCCCCCTCACTAATTAACCGTCCGCGCTCAAATTTGAATGAAATTAAATTGCAATTTCTAAAATGAATCAATATGAATTTCAAGAATGATATTCATATTATCAAAACAGCCCGAGTTGTCTACAGTGGAGTCGCCCTGCCGGATCGCCTTCGGAGCGCCGATCTACCACACTATCGATCGTTCTTGACAACTAATTAGCTCAACGATGTCGCCTGAACTACAGTAAGCTCTTTTATCGAACAATTAGGAGTAATTGTCTACCAGATTCACAGAATTAAGTTTCTTGAAATCTCGCTATGTCAGAATTGGGGATGAATGCTACATGCTCACTTCAAATCTAAAGCGCAAACTAGAAACCGTAAAAAGTTGAGGCAGCTTGATGCTTTGAATTGAAGTGTCATGGAGTTCCCTTGGGTAAAGACTTCTCGCAAGATCAGCATCTTGGAAATGCTTGAAGGAAGATGAGGAGCTACCTAGGCGACATCCTGGAGGTGACATACCGGGCGAGAGTGTGGGAACGCTTTGTTGCATGGCCAAAAAACGTTTAAAAAGGTAAGTTATGCGAGTTCTTCTTGTAATGTTGTTGTAATTTGGTACATCCATGTAATTTAGGTATCTTCTATTGAGATCATATACAAAAAAATGTGATTATAGACCAAGAAAAGAGTAGAATATATTACAAAATTTACAATCATTTACAAAATTGAAAGCTGCATATCGCCCATTGCGTGATGACTATATGTAAAAAAGCAAAAAGTAGTGCCAGTCCTATAAATCACTCACCAGCTCATTTAGGCCTCAACAAAATCCCCATTAAAACATCACACGCGCACTGCGCGTTTAGACTGGTCACCTCATCATGGCTTCCATGAAGTCATCTATGGGGAAGCAACGCATGCTTTCCACGTGAGCTATTGCCCTGCGGGAGCTTCTGATGAGACTAACATAGGTTACCCCAGGGATGATTTGTAGGGTTGCTTCTAGTGTCTGCTGATGAGGAGCCTAACCTCGGACATCAAATCCACCGCTCTTTTAACTGTAATCTCTCCAACAGAGCAGTATGCGTCCCAAAGATCATCCCTTGCATATGCCAATTCTATGGCAATGATGTCTTGAACGATTTGTAGGATTTCTTCTGCCATGCCTAGAACACATGAAAAGCAAAAGACTACGAAGATAAGAGTCTGCTAGTACAATGTGGCGCCATGCCATGGAATTTGACGCCGCCAGCGGCGTCAAGATAAACAAGCAAAAGCACTAGTGTTCATATAAGCCCGAGGGTATTGTTCTTCCAATATCTCTAAGGTGCCTCATTTGTTTTTCAACGCCTCGCACCGTTGTTTATTTATTCGCAACCTCAGTTGGCAGTAGAAGGCTCATGACGCGCACTGCGCGTGAAAGATAGCAGGCACTTTTCAAATGAGCATCCCCTTGCGCGCTGGGTATCCTCGGTTGTTTTCATATCCATAATGTGCCTCACGCGCGGTGCGCGCGTGCAATCAACTTTTAGCTGATTTGATAAATGAAAAAAAATCTTTGGATTGCGAGGCAGCGCCTTTACGCTATGTAAATTTGGAGATATGAAAGAGCAATTGAGGATACTCGGCGCACTTCTATATGAAGATCGTTTCTTGATTCTTGATTTCATTTTCTTCTTATTGTGTCTTGTCTCATTGATGTATTCATTAATTTTTCAAAGACTTCCTCTTTAAAGTAATATGATGTTCATAACTATAAAGAAACCTTTCAAGCTTAATATAGAAAGCAAAATAGAAAGCTTGACAACAAAAATTCTTGGTCTCATTCATTTACAATATGAACTTTAATCGGCGCCTATTGTCTATTCATGTTCGAGGAAAACTTGAAAGCTTGAATAGAAATATAAAGCTTAAGCTTGGAAACACTCACCTTGATAACAAGAGATCCAAAACTAAGAGGAAGCACGGTTTGCTTGAAAACCTAGATTTGAAATAAAACATAAAAAGGAAAGTCGAATGAATCTTGTATAAAATAGAGAATGAAACTAATATCCTAAGTATAAAACAGAGAATGAAACTAATATCTTGTATAAAACCAGATAATCCTAAGTTTTGCTATTCAAAATGGAGTTTGATCCATAATGACCTCCATGCTTAATGTGGATAAAATGTGATAAAAACAGAGAATGAAACTAATATCCTAAGTATAAAAAGAGAGAATGAAACTAATATCTTGTATAAAAACAGATAATCCTAAGTTTTGCTATTCAAAATGGAGTTTGATCCATAATGACCTCTATGCTTAATGTGGATAAAATGTGATTTAGGCTTGTGTTTGATTTAGGCTGCTTTGATGATAGCACTGAGACTAAACATATTTGCCTTTTAGGTTTTAAATTTGGCTTCTGAGTTTCAAAGCCAAACTTAGTTTCAATCATGATTTCAAAGCTTAACTTTGTTTTAATCAGAAGGGACCTAAGGGAAGCCCATTATTCAAACCTAAGGGAAAGCCCATTATAAGGGAAAGCCCATTATCCGCATAGCAAGTATCTAAACCCGAAAGCTCGAATGCTCGGAAAAACTCGAAAGCTTGAATCTCTAAAAAAACTCGAAACCTTGAAAAGCCTTGCTCGAAACCTTGAAAAGCCTTGCTCGGAAAGCCTTGAAAAGGAAGGATCGAAAAGCTCGAAACCTTGAAAAGCTCGCAGAGGGCGAAGCAAAAGGAATAAAGCAGAGGTCGGAATGAAGCAAAGGAATAAAGCGAGGGTCTGAATTGAAGCAAAGGTCGCCCGAGGCCTAAGGAAGCGTGAAGGAGAGGTTTTGGAATGAAAGATATGAAATGAAATGATATGACATGAAAAGATATGAAAAGTTGAAGCCGAATTAATTAAGTGTTTATTAATTGCGTGTTTATAACTATTTTAAACTATTGAATATTAACATTTTAACATTTTAACTAACAGTTTAACATTTTAATTACGGGTATTGTGGGTTTTTAGAAAGGGTTCTAATATGTGATGTTTTATTGTCCTTTTGTTTTTAATTAACCCTTATTCAAAAAAATATAGGTTAATGGTTGCAACCTTCTCAAAAACTCATTAATAGGTTTCAATATTAAACCATTAACCTATATTAGAACCTATTAGGTTTCATTAACCCCAATAATGGTTAATATGTGATGTTAAAGGTTCCAATATAGGTTAATGGTTGTAAAAGGGTTGTAAATAGGTTCCAATATAGGTTAATGGTTGCAACCTTCTCAAAAATCCAGATCCTTTTCAAAATGACAAGCTATTTGTGGTGACATGCAAAATGCACCATTAACCTATATCGGGATGTGGATTTTGAGAAGGTTGCTATGGTTCCATATAGGTTCTTTCTAAAATTTTTATTCTTTCCCATATAGGTTCCTTTATCTTACTAATCTAAATTATTGTCTAGGTGAATGTCAAGGAAGTCTGGTGAACAAAATGTTGATGACCAAGAAAAAGGCCCTTGTATTGCATACAAGGGTGGATTGGAAAAATAAAAAAGTGAAAATTATGCATCAATGCAACAAAGAGGTGGTAGGAGAAGGTGTCATTGTTTTAGCGTGATCCTATCCAAGCGATCAATGATGAAAGATTGGGAGATGACAGGGCTAGGTGTGGCAATATCAAAACTAGAAGAGCAATGGAAGGAAAAGGGGCGGGTAAAAGAGGATTGCATTGCTTGTGTAGAGGCAAATAGTGATTCCTTCCATTATGGCATGGCCTATAAGTAGCATTATGTTGATGGGGAAGTATCGGTTTCGGATACAAAACATGGTGCAGAAAATGGTGAAAATTGCCCAAAGGCTATTGAACCATTAGCAAAGAAGAACACCACGCATTGTAGCAAAGGCTACCCCAACTAGGAAATACTATCCTAGTAAGAGATGTAAAAGCGGATCATGACTGCTCTCCGATGCTATGATGAAGGTTAGAGGCATGGAGTGTTGTTGGCACAATTGTGTGCAAATGTTCAAAATAGATGAATTGGTGGAAGCAAGAGGTATATTTCGAGGAATGAGGGGTGATATTAGGAGGACTTTCATGTATTCTATTTTTTTGATCTTGGAATTTCAGATGAAAGATCAAAAATAAAAAGATATCCATTAAATGGCAAATGGTTATGTCAAAAATCATGGATGGCTATACATGGAATCCCATCCTCGTCTTGGCATAACTGGCTACAAAGCTACAGAAATGGTAAAAGGATTGCATCACATGGGAATATTGGTTTGGTGAGACCACAATCAAAGACTTTAGCTGCAAAGGAAATATTTGAGAAATATGTGGAGTTCAATGCAGAAAATATGCCACATAAAAGTAAGAAGGATGCAGAAGGACGCGTGATCGTGGAAAAAAGACTGCCAGCTCATTGTACTCAATTGAGCATATTAGAAGAAGTGAATGCCATGCTTCGAGAACTTGGAGTGGCTCCTATATGTCAGCCTACCTTTAGTAGGCTATGGACAAAACACTTCAAGCATGTTACCATTTCAAAACCAATAACTTTGCAAAGTGCAACTTATGTCTTTGAGTTGAAAGAAAGGCTAGACAAGACCAAGCTGCCTAGTGCAAGAGCTAAAGTGAGAGAGGAAATGTCTGGATCATATGATGACCAACTTTCATGTAGATCCGCTTATTGGATGTGGAGGACATTATCAGCTTTGGAACCTAGTGAATATCTTTGTATTATACAATTGATAAGATGGACCAAATGAGAAGACTTGCCTTCCTCAATTCGCTTATATTCCAAAGTCATGTGGAAGAGCATATCCTCTGCAGATCTCTTTGACGGGGGCCATTCTGCATGCACAACCTTTAATATACTACGGGCATTTCAGTTTACAATTATGGAGTGATGGCCCAGACTTCCATATTGGAAGTGTGATGAGGTGCTGAGAAAACTATGAACGTGGCTACAATGGTGATCTTGAAAACATAATGAGCCACAACCACTCTTTAATGCATTGTTGGATGAGGAGCCCAATAATATTGAAAAGGTTACTAAAGCAAGGTTCAGAAGGCCAGGATGTTATGAACAGATTGCCAAAGGATCAACTTCACAACCAAAGCCAAGGGATCTACCAAGAAAGTTTTTGTTGCAGCTTGATAATTGTCCTGGTCAGAACAAAAACAGATGGATGTTCTCATTTACCTTACTTGATCTGCGTGGGTATCTTTGAAAGAGTGAATTTGGGATTTCTGATTCCTGGACACACCCATGAGGATGTTGATGCAGTGTTCGGGAAGTATAGTGTTGCTCTGAAGTCGCAGACTGTCACAAATATGCCTAGGTTAATGGAGGTATATGCTGGATGCACAAGTCCAGCTCCAATAGGATTGCTCATAGATGAGGTGCCTGATTGGAAGAGTTTTGTGGAAGGACATTTAGCTGATTTAGAAGGACACTCAAAGCCTCTACAATTCACTTTCTGGGTGAAGGATGGGATTCCAATAATGCAATGGAAAATGAGGCAGTCAGAGGACGTATGGAAACCAGAGGAGGGTATAGAATTGTGGCTCAGGGATGAAAATAACATGCCTAAAATACCTAAGGGTGTCCCAAAAGTGCTTTAACAAGAGACCTTACTCCAAGTAGACAATTTGAAAATAACAAGAGATGGCATCATGGATTACATTAAACATTGGAAACAATCTGCTGATGATACCAATAATGCACTAGTCAAGTATTGGGAGAAAGTGCATCGTTTGATTGGGGAAATTGACACTTCAGCAACAGAGCTGAAAGAATGGTTACCCAAAAGTAGGTGGAGGAACTCGGCAGGAGCTAAGGAAACGGAGAATGATGTTACTAGCATTCGCAAGTCCACCGGTCCTATGAAAGTAGCTGAGGAACACTACGTTGGCCCTAAGAAAGGAAGGCCAAAATATTACAAGATGCCTAACTATGATCCAAGTGTAGATGTGACATCCGGCCAATTTTTTCTTTGCTTGCCTCACGATAGAGTGACCTATCCAAAATATGGATGGGTTACACTCTCTCCGATATCTGAAGAAAAGGGGGACCAAAACTTCAACAAGGTGCGTGTTGCATGGTGGGTGCCAATTTGCATCAATGTGACAATGTCGCTGATCAAGAAAGATACTTGGATTGTTGGGTGAAAAGATGGAGGAAACATCCTCAAGAGAAAAGTCCCAAAAGAGCTTGATGTTCAAACGATATTGTTTTCATGGAATGCACGCATTAAAACCAACGGCGAAATCCGAAGTTATAATACCTAAACAAACCTGCTGAGAAGGTTAAGGAGACTTTAGCCATGCCCATGCCGGAAGGGGAAGAGGAAATCATAGAGTAGATCAAAGATTGTACTTCTCACAACGTTGAGAACTTTTATAAAACATTGTACTTACTTTTGAAATATGAAAACATTTTGATACTCTTTTGAATATGCATTGTTTGTTAAGTGAAATAAAGTTTTCTACTTTATTATTTAAAAAGTAACATGTTATATTATTTCCCAAAATTAAGGCATAATCCCAAAATAAATGAATAGTGGTTATAAGATAAAAAAGCCAAGAAGATCTGCCTTTCCAATCCACAGAGCATGCTTCAAAGTTTAGACACCTTGCCATCTATTGCCTCTAAAGCGATTCCTTTCTTGCTATCAGCAAAATTGGAGATCCAGCTTACATCTAGTCGCTTCGATGTGGCAAGGGCCATCTTCGATCTAACAGAGAAGAGCCATCTTCTAGTCAGATTAAACAACCATAAAATACTTAGCCACCTTCCAAGGCCGGTCTGAGGCAGTGGCTCTCAAAAATGTGGGTTTTGCAAGGGCTTTACCATTTCTACACTTCAAAGGTAATAATTAACAACATATACATGATTAACTGAAAAAATTATTAACTTTCCTTTCAAAAAAATTATAGGTTTGATTGCATCAAGCTTGCCTTTGGCCATGTGCAATATAGGTCACCCTTACATTCTATGGTATTATTTACCAGAGATACATAACATTCCACTTTAAACCTTTTGTACATACAAGTCCAATGAATAATAGACATTTAATGTTGCATTCGTCTTACAGTTTAGCAAGGACTTTTGTTACTCTTGGAAAATAGCCAATTCATTAACAAAATGAAACAATCATCAACCCTAAAACCACGATGGATAGATTTCTACACACGTCGACATGCTACAGTACATGTGTCTATGGTTTTGTTACGCGACTATTATTGCTCGACATCTTACATAATCTTGAACTATAACCATAACCCTTTTAATGTACACCTTTGATCCCACTATGTATATCTTGCATCAGCATGATTATGTATTTGTCTTTTGCAAGAATATGATCCAACATCAATCAAATACAATCGCAATCTTCAACATCCCATTCCACGCACACACACACACACACCCCAGTTCACCATTCTGCAATTTTCCACTATATTCTAATTGCAGCTATGTTGACAATGAATTGGATTTTTATCTTCCATAAAACCCTAAACTATTATAAGCACCAGCTAATATCCCTAACTCTATGCCATCAATACAACTATGAACTCCATTGTCTACCTATTTTATTCTACTCTGCACATTTCATTATTCGCACCGATCTCCCTAAACCCTAGACATTTCATACATGTGGCAATATATTACATATATGGAGACCATTACATTTACAACTCTTTAATCCACCTATAAACTCTGTTACAGCTATGGATTTCACACATCTAGGTAATGCCCGGCATCGCCGGGCACACGTTTCTAGTTAACAATGAAAAAGTAGTGGTCTTTCCCTTTGGTAGTGGTCTCTTCCTAAAGAATCCATGGTTGGAACCAAAGCTTTTCTGCTAAAACCCTCACCTAAAAATGTTGCCATTAACAACACTATATTGAAACCTATTTTTACTATCATTATCCACCATTCTGGATTTCTTCTGAACAGCCATAGCCACATGACCATTTCTTTTTCTTGATTAATCCATGCAATATCTATAAAATAATCAAAATAAAAAATAAAAAAAATCCAAGAGTTGAATTGTAACTGATAAATAAATGATAATGTTACAAACTCCATGTCTCTACTGAAATTAAGAGCTTCAATTGTTTAGTGGCCTCAAATGTTCTAAGGACTAATAGATAGATAGTAGTTTTAACGTCACGCCACTAGGCAGCATCCAACTGGATATGTGACCACACACCACACTACATTGCTTGGTTGGGCCATGCCCCCAACCACCTTACATTGTGTCTGTTGGGATTTAACCCCCAACAGTACTGAGTGCGATTATGGGCGGTCTCGAACTCGAGACCACATTGGGAAGGAGATCGTTAATGCATGACAAAAAAAATCAATTAATAGGTACAGACGGACCAACAATCTCGTTAGGAAAGGGGAAGGAGTTAGAGGATGAGAATATTGACTATAATGGTATAGAACAATATTTTCAACAAGCCGGGCAGTGGGACAAGACATGATATGAGTAATGATTGCTAACAGGGATAGGTTCTATACGTACAAAATTAAAATTCCTGACGTATAAAGTCAAAAAATACGTATTTTTTAATAAAATACGTATTTAACGATAAAAAACCCGCCGGTCGGAAAAACAAATTTCACGACGCCCCGTAGCGTCGCCGCGAAAAAAAAACTTAAGACGTCTTAATACAAAATTTCTCGCCCCAAAGTCTGGTCGACTTTTCGGCAGTCGCGAAAATCCTTGCTGCGATGCAGCGAAAGTTTTTCGCCAGACGCTTCGAAACTGTTTTCGTCTGCACGCCCGGAGGCGGTGTTCAGCGTCACGCTGGAAAGCTTCACGTTTAGCGTCAGACGCTGGTTTTCGCGTCTGTGGCCTGAAGTTTTCGGCAGCGTCTGTAAATTTTTATATATTCATGCAATGATTCAGTTTTTGCCCAAGAACAAGGTATTTCTGCGCCTAACCTTGCAATTTGCCACCCAAAACCTTTTTTTTTTTTTTTAGTTTTAGGGTTTTTTGTTGTTTTTGATAGGTAGGCTAGGTTAGGTCCAAGATTGGGCTCGCTTGTTGCCCCGTGGTAAGGGGCGAACGATGGTGAGTGCCTTGTTCTTAAATGGTGAGCTTGGCCTATTTTAGAAAAAAAAATAATAATAATAATTTAAGCAAATAATAATTTAAGAGTAAAGTAAAAAAAAAAAAAAAAAAAACCAAAAAGAAAAGAAATTGGTTGCCTTCCCTTAAACAACAACCGAGGGCTTTTTAGGGTTGCGTGTTGCCAAGAGCATAGGCATGCCCTTGCCCAGCATTGCCGCATTTATTTGCGCCATGCCGAGGGTGGGTGGCAATCTTCCGCTTAAGGCAACTAGGGTCTCCCTTTAGTAAGAGTATAACCCTCGCCGGCCGCCCGTTGTTGGCCTTGGTCCTGTGGTTGTCGAAAGGTGTGCGTTGTACTTTTATTAAGGGTTAGGAGAATGTTTTATCAATTCACACCCTAGTTCCCCGATGGTGTTGTTGATGAAAGTCCGACACTAATATAGGAACTGGCGTATGTTTTGATAAGCATTGATTGGTCTCGTCTTTTGAAAAAAGCGTGACCTAGGACAAGTGCAATGCATTTAAAACTTGCTAGCCTTGCATTTTGGAAGTAGCTGGGCTATAGATCATAAATCGTGTTTTGGTCCTTTTATTTGTTACCCTATCCTTGGCCTTGCACATACATACTCATGTTAGGGTCTTAGTGTAGGAAGCATAAAATTAGTGTTTTGTTTTGGTTAAAGTGAGTTGATTTACCCTCATGTGCTAAGCACTAAATTGAAAGTTTTATCTTTGCTTGACTTGTAGGTGTTGCTGTTGTCAGTTGCGTATTATCGCGGAGTCGCATTTTGCTAGCCTGCTAGACAATCCCTTAAAACAAGAAGTATGACTTCGGAAGAGAGCGGAAGTTAACTTGCAACCAAATGTGGCATTAGTGTCTCAGGATAGAGCCGCAACCGGTGAGGCATTGGCGTCTCAAACACAAAGCTACTCTGGCTGCAACCCGAGTCATCTTCGCAAAGACCTTGCCAGAGAAAAAGAAGTAGACCACAACAAGCATGGTCTACTTTGAGACCAGATTTCATGAACTGGTTGTGTAATCGGCTGTGCAATGCCTCAGCTCAGGATTTGGAATTGATTACTAGCAGTGAGGAAGGATGGCTAGACTACCATGCAGGGCTGGTAAAAGATGCCGAGAGGGCTTTTAAGCTTCAATGATGGAGCTAGAGCCTGAAAAGAGTGAGCAAGAGAGGTATACATGGATAGTGGGTAATATTAGCCGCACTACCGGCAATATGATCACAGAAGTTGCAAATTTGAGTAGTCATCGCTTGAGGCTAGAGTTGAAAGAAAAAGCCAGCACATGGAATGCGGCGTGGACCAACAGAAAATTGAAGAAAGAGGCCCATCAACCCCCCCATCTTGTTAAGAAAGTGTTGGCGCAAACCATAAAAGCCAAACGTCCTGGTGAGACAGATAGGGAGTGGGAAGCTCGTAGAAGAGCAGATGCCAAGACTACTTGGTTTGCCATGGTAGATTCATCACAAATAATAAACAGACAACGAATTGGTTCTGGTTCATATGGCGCAGTGTATAAGTGCAATATTTTAGGGTCTAGTTTTATTAAAGATGAACCTTATTGTGTAAAACTTCAACATAATAATTTTCAGCATAGTACAGAACCCAATAAGTTAGTGGAAGCTATGCTGAAGAACATGAGGGAGTCAGGAATGCAAGTTAGGCACGGGTGTATAATACGCTGCATTGGTAGCACAACCGGCCTAGAAAGACAAGGCTTAATTTTCCCTTTTTGGAATGGAGGTTCGTTGGCAACCTTCTTTACAAGTCATGGGTCCAATGCCTTTGCGAGCTTGCATTTAAGAAGTTGGGAGCTGTCCCGAGTTGAGACGCGGACTTGAGGCTGCTTGAGGAGCCAGCAGAAAAAAAAGAATTATTTGTTGCCTCTAGGGTTGGGGACTTAGCAATGTCATTCATGGCAGACTCCACGAAAGCTCCATCAAGAAAGATATTTGCATATGGACTTGCATCCGGGCAATATATTGCTCCATTTTGATTATGGAAAGGAGAAGGGATGTATTAATCCTCAGGCTGTATACATTGGCATTTGTGATTGGGGTGAATCCAGGTTGATCCACGAGACAGTGGAGGTAAAACGATGGCATTACAAGGGTATGGATGGCGAAGGTAAGAAAAGAATTGAGATGGAAAGGGCCGCATCCATATATGCATGATGATCTTTTTTGGTAGTGGCTCAAGACGGTGCACGCAAGGGTTGACTTTGATTTACACCTGGGCAAACAGACATTGTCTACTACTTAGGCCGACTTTGCTAGTAAGCACTTCTACATGGAGTCAATAGGAAACTTGGAGCAACAAGGCAAGCATCGGAGAATGTGCGACTATTTGAAACATTGCGTTGAGTCGCCAATGAGGGACAAAACACCTAAAATTTGATATGGCCCGGCTACTTGACACAATGCGGGCGGTTTTCATTGCTCTCAATTCCGTGCACGAGGCCACAATTGGAATCGTTGGATTCTTCAACTTGGCCAGGGTGGCGACGATGCATTAGACCAAGCTGGTCCTAGTCACGCCTAAGCGTGCATATTCACTTACATTCAAACATCCTTGTATTACATAATATTCCAACTAAATTCATTAAACACTTATCGATGCTACATGAAAGATTATTGTCTATGTGTGTTGTGTAGCTTAGTTTTCCTTTTTTTGTGTTTTTGTGTTATTTATTCTATGCTTTTTATATGTCGTAGTTAACGAACATTATAAAGACAAAAGTCAAAAGCACACCTATACAAGTCGGTCGATTGCACCTATAGAAGTCAAGAACAAATTATGTCCCACGAACGGGGGCGAAGAATTGAATCGACACACGGAATGTCGGTGCGTCGAGCAGCGGGATCAGCATGGATTTTCGGTTCCCTCTAATTTGAGGACCCCTCTACTCGGGCATCAAGGGTTGGAGAAACGAGCTTGAGATGTCGACTGCTCGGCAAATGGAGAGAGCAAAGCACATGCAAGGGCGAATGAGTTTCGCCGGCAGAAGTTAAGAAGGTTGCGTCGCGATGGATGAAGTTTCAAAGAGGGATAATTGCACCATCCGCAGGGTGCATAATGTAGTCAAGTGGCGGGCGGGGCACGGCTATTGTCCAAGTGGAGCGGACTACGGACGATGTAATCACAAATTTGGACAAGAATGAGTTTGAAAGTGAGTGGCCTAGTAGGCGGGGTAAGTATAAGGCTCCACGAGTGCAAGAATGCTTTGGTTCGAGCAAAAGCACTTTCGGCGTCATGTCCAAGTGAAGGGACATTTACCCCACAATGAGTTTAGTAAGAGTTTTTTCGCGCGGCAAGTATACTCTGAGCTTGTGAAGGAAGTGCCCGTAAATTATGGGAGTAGGAAATGGAGGCAAGGAAGCGGTAGTGGCAAGACGAAGAGGGTCAAGCTATCGGAAGATAGCGAGAGTGGGCCCACATGGTGAGCCCATCACCATTACATACCTTGTTCTTGGCGCTATCCAACTTTTGGAGGTGACAGGGGGTAGCTGGCGGAGGAGCCGTGAATGACCTTGTGGATATTCGGGCCCAACTAGAGAATGAGAGAAGTGGAACCCGGACACTTTCGAGGAGAATATTAAACTTGAAGGACCGTGTGCGATGGGTATGATAAGATGGCCGCTGAATTAGAGGGGCGCTAAACGGCAACTAGCGGCATTAAACGAGGGAGGCAACGGTCCTTAGAAAAAACAACGAGCACTTGCGCGAATTTGACCAAATCGTTAGACTCGACCCTTTTAGGGTGACTTGGAGCGGTCGATATCCTATCTCCCTCAGGTATTTGTATGAGAGTCGATTGGGAAGAGCTAAAGGTTGTTGATTACGGACATTGCCAATTTTGTGGTGACAACGACCGCAATGGGCTGGTACACTCTAGGGTGTGGGCATCGTTATGCACATGCGATGTGTTCTTGATTGGATGTTGCAAAGCCGCTTCCGTCCAACCTTGCAAGGCGGATGGATTTTTCCCCGAGTTACAATATGCCATATTTAATATGCAAGGTCGCATGCCGCCATGCCACATTTGACCCGCCGCGGGAGGGATGGGCGGATGCACACTTTTCAAACCTTTCGCGAGATGGAATTGTGGAGGGGGTGGAGGAGCGTGAAGGAGAGCGATTGCCCGGACATTAACAGTTCTTACCACCACCTCGGGGGGCCTTGAGGTGATTATATTGATCCAAATGACCAATGAAAATGAGATATTACATTTTTAGACATGCCAAATTTTGACCTGTATCATTTTGTGAATGGCGGGTATAATGACGTTATTTCAAACAAGGTGTGATGATGTTATCAAAGGATCGAGTAGTGCTCATAGTAAAGGCATTGAGACTTCCCAATCTCTTTATCCCTCTTAGTCTCTTTTGTTTGTCCTAGTGGTCACCCCTGGCTCACCCTCTTGAATGGTTGTCACCACCGTTCATATTCTCGGTGGCAAACAATATAGACTTCTCGAAATTCTTGTTACCTCCTTTAGAAGGAGCGAGCTTTGCTCTCACTCTCTTTAGCGTGTCTACTGTGTCAATGTATCTTAGATACTTTGCTAGGTTATATTACACAAAGGCGCGCAAAATGGGGTCTGAAAAGTAAATCGTTATCCTCTAGAGGAGGTTACAAGGTTTTTGAGTACTCTATTTTTATTGTGGCCCTTGGAGGATATAAGGCCTAGTGGTTGCTTTCGATTGTGGTGTTCATTAGATGTTAGTGATTGAAGCAAGCTTTGACTCCTGAATTCAAGCATCGAGACTTCCCGTTTTCTTTCCCCGGCTCTTTGGGCAATGTAGCTTAGTTTACATGCTAAGTTCCATTGTCCAAAGACCCGGGAAGATTGGGACGTCTCGATGCACGAACCAGTCTCGAAGCGCCGAGAGGGTGAGGCGCACTCTAATTTCAAGCCAAAGTGGTGCACCGGCGTTGTCCATCTATCACGGTGGTATTAGGCACCAAATCATGGAACATCCTAACTCCTTCTATTGATGGAGAACCTTGAGCATCACTATGACTTGAAATTGGAGGGGCGGCGTCGTAAATGCGTTAACTTTAGTGCCACGTAAATGCCATTTGGATGCCATTTGGATGCCATTTGGATGCCATTTGGATAACCAAAAACTTCTTTTTTATTAATAGTGCGGGGGCGGTTACAATAGTATGAAAATCCTCAAGACCAATTACAACAGTGAAGATACTCATCACATCATTTTTCTAGGCAGAGCCCTCTTCATCAGTTTCATCATTTGCGGTTCCATCCTCTTCTTCTTTGGGAACCTAGGTTCAACCTCCGATGACCCTTTCCTTTAGTGAAAAACGTCCCTCGAGGCGATGTTTTTCCTAGCCCGTTCTCTGTTTGTCAAGGTAAAGCGCCAAAGGTGAGTCCGTTGGATCACGTAAGCCGATCCGTCATCAACCGCATTGCTCGAACACGGCCTTTTTATATCAGACTCCTCGGTATCACCGGTTGATCCGATCCGTCCCGAAATATGGCTTGGTCTATATCATCTTAAGTCATCAGCGAAGTGGAGTGCGTTGAATGTCTTCATCAACATGGCTTGCAGCATTTATTGCAAGCATCTCCGTCCTCAACGTCTTGGTTGTCCTCTTCCACTTTGGAATCTGCATCCATGAAAGGAAACGTAGCTTATCGATTAGCGGATGTACCACTTATTCTGATTCAATAGCCGCCCGGTTTGAGAAGTTGTATACAAGTTTGTCACGCCTTCTTATGTAGCAAGCGATTGCGGGTCACACCGGTGTATGTACTTATAGGCACTCCAATTCCTCTCACTTGCACTATTGGAAGATACCAAAGAGAGGATAGTCATTGCAATTGCACTGCAAGGTATCGATAACTTGCCCATGGGCTTGCCACCATGCATATGATTCCATATTTGGTTCCTTCTTATGATGACTCTCCAAGGCGTCGTGAAGCTCTTCATCTGCCCACCTTCCACTTTCGGGTTACGGTATTCGATTAACTTCGGCAATGAAAAGCTTGTAGTCCAGCCTGTTGGGATAGAACATTTTTGCAATCTTCTTCAACGACCCCATCACTTCTTTATCGTATGCTGGTCCATATCGTGGTTGTGTGGGTCTAAGGCATCTTTGCGGCGCCATGAAGATCAACGTATGACTTCTTCCATCGTTCATTGAAGTCTCTCGGTAGTCTTTGCTGGCGCTTAGCATTGTCAAATGGCGCGTTGGGACCATCACGTTCTAGGAAGGATTGAATGGAGTGCCAACACCTCCGGACCTTTCCGATTACTTGCCTTGAAGAATCAAGGGTTTTGATGGCATGACAAGCGGGTTGCATGCACCTCACAACATTTTTACACCTTTCCAAAATGTCTCCCGCCCAAGCATTTCTCGAAGGGCGGCGGCTTCTTTGTCGGTGTTTAGCGGCATTTTTCCCTTTCCGCCTTCTTTCCCAATCAAAAACTACGTATGATTAAAGGTTGAGATAATCCAATCCGCGACACTTCAGCACTCTTTCAAGGCGGATATAATTGGAACCAAACCGAAGTTTGCCGGGATTCATGAGTGCTAGGCTCTTCTGACGCAATGACTTGTAAATGGCATAAATTGCGGCTTCTTTGTGATGAATTTTACAAGCCGGCTTTACGAATGGGATCTTTGAACCACGTGTCTTTGTGAGAACCGGTCCTTGACAATAGGTTCAGGCAATGGCATTGGCAACTAGTAGCATGCAACCCTGGAAATTGGCCTCCGATAATTGACCCGCTAGCTTGCAATTAGACGCCAAGTTATCCATTACAACTTGAAATATTCTCTTCGGTCCAAAACTCTCTATCACGGCCTTTGTTTTTCTCGAAAAATCCAATCTCCCATCACTTGGTGAGTTTTGGTTTCTCGGTTTTCAAAAATACTTCACCCCCGGATACCGATCATGAAATTAATAAGATGGTCCTTGTTTACATTGCTCCAACCATCGATCACTAATGAAGGCGGCGGCGCTTGATCCTGCGACACAACTTCATCTCCACCCTCTCAACCATTTTTCCATGTATTTCATCAACCATCTTATTGTTGGCATGCTTGTATGAAGGCGGTCTAAAAGCCGTCTGCTTTGGCAACTTCTTGGAAGGCTTCTTTCATTGCTTTATGCTCCAGAATATGTGGAGACGACCCGGCATATAAAATGCCTCTACAACCTTGGTTGTGTCTTCTTCAATTGCTTTCGATGTTAAGCAATGATCAACCCCTCTGTTGCTTATGCGTCTTTCCACTATTTCAATTGTCTCTATCATTCTCTTTCTCCCGTGCTTGTACCTATTGACCCTAGTCCGCCCCTCGATCGGTATCTTTGTCCCAGCGGGGTGGTATAGTTATCTTCGTCTGCTTCTGCCCGGCCCTGCTCTTGAGTATTCATAACTCGTCTTTTTCTCATATTATTCTTCGTTTTGCGTATCCCATCCAGTCGAGACAATCTCTCGATGGCATCCTTTCGCAAGTCGGCCAGATCGCGGTACAAGTTGCGACCAATCGCGTCTCGTTCACGTAAGATGTGAGCTCAAATTCTTGTTCGCGAGAACCATTTACCCAGATGTGTATCCACAAAACACACATTCCCACTCATTTTGCCAAACTCTTTCACAAACTCCCATTACGGGCCTCTTTTCCGACCCATAACTCCGATCTCGCGACCATGTGCCGCGAGTTGCGGTCCCGCCCCCTGCCCACGGGCACCGCAGGTCCTCGCACCTCTAGAGGTAGATGCATGACCCACTTGCACCTCGGGTAGATGCATGACCGGTAGCCACCATTGCTCGGACCCGGTGACAATGTCTCTTAATCGACTCCTTGATTACCACGAACTAAAAGGAAGGCGTATATATGCAAAGGAGCAAGCTCACAATGCATATGTTACGTCGGCGTTCCGTCTTGAATCAAAGGGGGTTGAACGGGACCCTATAGGATATTCTATGAAGCGGATGCCAACAAAGGCTGGAAACCACGGGACGGAGTAAACTCACGTTCCAGTATCCAACGTCAGGCTGTGACTCGAAAAACGACACCTCAAAGGCAAACCGTTTCCCAAGGAGTATTTTGACTCAACCTGGCGGTCAACGTTCGAGGTGAATTCTAGGGCTAATCACGTTTTTCTTAAATATACTATTAACGATGCCACAAAAAAGGTCAAACGATTAAGGCATAAAATATTTTTGCTTAGTAAATCGGGCAAAACAGCTAGAAAATTTTCGCGTACGCGAAAGGAACAAAACCGCGTACGCGAAAATATTTTCGCGTACGTGAAGATTATGTTTCGCGTACGCGAAGTTCAAAATATTTCGCGTACGCGAAAAACTTAACAGCGTCGCCAAAAAATCAGCGTCTGTGGTGGCGTCGTTTCGCGTCTGCGAAAAAATTCCAGCGTCCAGCGCTGTAATCTTTCGCGTCTGCGAAAATTTTTCAGCGTCTGCGCGGTTTGTTGCTTTTCGCGTCTGTGAAAATTTTCTCACCGAATTGTTTTCCTACCGTATTTTTTCGCGTTTTATACGGCAAATTTGTCTTGCGTATCATTCAATTCATCACGTATTCCGTATAAAGCGTCTGCGTATTGAACCTATCCCCGATTGCTTGCAATTTTGGGCTTGTCAGACAGACAATGTCTTTTGTTCGATTCATTGTTCTTTCAATTGGAATGATATTTCTTTTTAAATCACTTGGACACCATATCGAGGATTCTCCAATTTTTGATAGTGGATGTTTTGATTCTAGCTCGATGATGCATCTGTGCGAGAGACTTGACAAGCAACAAGCCAAAGCGGGGTTAAAAGATTTCTTGGTCCAACTCCCAAACTGAGAATGGCCTGCAATGGATGCCCTTCCTCTTTACGCTTCACCTCCCTTCCTCAAGTGACTATTGTCCATAAGATTGCAGGACAATGAGACTTCAAGCTTTGAAAACCATGGTAAGTTTACTGTGAAGAACATGCATGAGTAGCTCTTGGATCTAAATATCTTGATCTTTCTTTTGCAGAGTTTATCAATCTAGGCATCGGTCTTAGATCATCCCCTCTCGTGAAACGCAGTGATTCCAATTTAAGAGAACCCAGATACGGATCATCCCTCCTCAAGTTGAGTACAATGATTTTAAAAACAGTTTACGAGAACCCAGCAATACAACAGGCCTATTCGTCAAAAATCCGGACATGGTTGTGATGTCTTAAAAACTTCTTTTCCACCGTTAGGCATTTCATGTATGCCATGTCTTTTCTTGCTATGTTATCAATCATCTGCATCATGTTTAGGGATCAAGCATTTGAAGGCTTATGTTATTTTGCAACTTGAAATGGGATTAAAGTGTGATGAATGCTTTGGCGGCCTAGCTCCATTTTTTCTCAAGACTTATGGTGACCAAGCTCCCGCCAAGTAGATCCTTGGAGCAGATTTGGCGATGCTTCATGTGATGCTACATCTGTATGTGGAGCCCCTTCTCGCCACACCTTTGGCCCGATGGCAGAGCAGGTAATGGCCCAACATGTGAGCAGAGCCGAAGTTTTGGGGCTTCTCTGTTTTTTTGGTCTTTTGTTCGTTCATTGTTCTTTTGATTCAATCTAGTTCTTTTGAATCGTCAGGTCAGGAGCAGAGCTTCTCGGCTATTGATAGTGGATGTTTTGATTCTAGCTCTGATGATGCATCTGCTGCGAAGAGCCCGAATTCTCGCGTAAGATTCATTGGTGTTTTCAACATTGTTTTGACCTAAAGCTATTTAACTACAAGCCAAGTCTGGTGGTTCTCAAGTGACTATTGTCCAGTACCCGAGCTATGAGACTTCAAGCTTTAAAAACCATGGTAAGTTTACAATGTCAACATGTAAAGAACATGGCTGAGTAGCTCTTGGATCTAAATATCTTGATCTTTCTTTTGCAGAGTTTATCAATCTAGGCATCAGTCTTAGATCATCCCCTCTGTGAGCACAGTGATTCCAATTTAAGAGAACCCAGCCCTGGATCATCCCCTCTGTTGAGTACAATGATTTTAAAAACAGTTTACGAGAACCCAGCAATACAACAGGCCTATTCGTCAAAAATCCGGACATGGTTGTGATGTCTTAAAAACTTCTTTTCCACCGTTAGGCATTTCATGTATGCCATGTCTTTTCTTGCTATGTTATCAATCATCTGCATCATGTTTAGGGATCAAGCATTTGAAGGCTTATGTTATTTTGCAACTTGAAATGGGATTAAAGTGTGATGAATGCTTTGGCGGCCTAGCTCCATTTTTTCTCAAGACTTATGGTGACCAAGCTCCCGCCAAGTAGATCCTTGGAGCAGATTTGGCGATGCTTCATGTGATGCTCCATCTGTATGTGGAGCCCCTTCTCGCCACACCTTTGGCCCGATGGCAGAGCAGGTAATGGCCCAACATGTGAGCAGAGCCGAAGTTTTGGGGCTTCTCTGTTTTTTTGGTCTTTTGTTCGTTCATTGTTCTTTTGATTCAGTCTATTTCTTTTGAATCGTCAGGTCAGGAGCAGAGCTTCTCGGCTACTGATAGTGGATGTTTTGATTCTAGCTCTGATGATGCATCTGCTGCGAAGAGCCCGAATTCTCGCGTAATACAAGCCAAGTCTGGTGGTTAAGAACTGTGGCAATACCATCTCCCAAACTCGAATGGCCTCTGTGCTAATGCTCTTCCTCTTCTGCTTCACCTCACTTCCTCAAGTGACTATTGTCCAATAGCGACCCGAGCTATGAGACTTCAAGCTTTGAAAACCATGGTAAGTTTACTGTGAAGAACATGCCTGAGTAGCTCTTGGATCTAAATATCTTGATCTTTCTTTTGCAGAGTTTATCAATCTAGGCATCAGTCTTAGATCATCCCCTCTGTTGAGCACAGTGATTCCAATTTAAGAGAATCCAGCCCTGGATCATCCCCTCTATTGAGTACAATGATTTTAAAAACAGTTTATGAGAACCCAACAATACAACAGGCCTATTCGTCAAAAATCCGGACATGGTTGTGATGTCTTAAAAACTTCTTTTCCACCATTAGGCATTTCATGTGTGCCATGTCTTTTCTTGCTATGTTATTAATCATCTGCATCATATTTAGGGATCAAGCATTTGAAGGTTTATGTTATTTTGCATGTTATTTTGCAGCTTGAAATGGGATTAAAGTGTGATAGGTTTCTTATGCAGGATGTTCCTAACTAAAGACTTGCTCTGTCTTTACATGTGTGCCAGCTTATGCTCGGAACCACGCAAATCAATGGCTCCATTATCGAAAATTCTCTTTCAAAGGGGGGCTTTTGCTATTGAGATCAATGCATGGCAAGCAATTTTGGCAAGGGTTCTTTTTATTCTCTCTCTTTGCAGGGGTTCTTTTTATTCTCTGCAAATTTGATCTGTTTTTTTTTCTATTTGCAAGGGTACTACAAGAGAATATGGTGTTTTCCGTCGGGGTATAGCGTCAAAAATCCGGACATGGTTGTGATGTCTTAAAAACTTCTTTTCCACCGTTAGGCATCATATTTAGGCTTACGTTATTTTGCAACTTGAAATGGGATTTTAAAGTGTGATGAATGCTTTGGCGGCCTAGCTCCATTTTTTCTCAAGACTTATGGTGACTAAGCTCCCGCCAAGTAGATCCTTGGAGCAGATTTGGCGATGCTTCATGTGATGCTCCATCTGTATGTGGAGCCCCTTCTCGCCACACCTTTGGCCCGATGGCAGAGCAGGTAATGGCCCAACATGTGAGCAGAGCCGAAGTTTTGGGGCTTCTATGTTTTTTTTGGTCTTTTGTTCGTTCATTGTTCTTTTGATTCAGTCTATTTCTTTTGAATCGCCGTCGAGGGGCGAGCGAGCTTCTGGCCATCGCGATAGTGGATGTTTTGATTCTAGCTCTGATGATGCATCTGCTGCGAAGAGCCCGAATTCTCGCGTAATACAAGCCAAGTCTGGTGGTTAAGAACTGTGGCAATACCATCTCCCAAACTCGAATGGCCTCTGTGCTAATGCTCTTCCTCTTCTGCTTCACCTCACTTCCTCAAGTGACTATTGTCCAATAGCGACCCGAGCTATGAGACTTCAAGCTTTGAAAACCATGGTAAGTTTACTGTGAAGAACATGCCTGAGTAGCTCTTGGATCTAAATATCTTGATCTTTCTTTTGCAGAGTTTATCAATCTAGGCATCAGTCTTAGATCATCCCCTCTGTGAGCACAGTGATTCCAATTTAAGAGAACCCAGCCCTGGATCATCCCCTCTGTTGAGTACAATGATTTTAAAAACAGTTTACGAGAACCCAGCAATACAACAGGCCTATTCGTCAAAAATCCGGACATGGTTGTGATGTCTTAAAAACTTCTTTTCCACCGTTAGGCATTTCATGTATGCCATGTCTTTTCTTGCTATGTTATCAATCATCTACATCATATTTAGGGATCAAGCATTTGAAGGCTTACGTTATTTTGCAACTTGAAATGGGATTAAAGTGTGATGAATGCTTTGGCGGCCTAGCTCCATTTTTTCTCAAGACTTATGGTGACTAAGCTCCTGCCAAGTAGATACTTGGAGTAGATTTGGCGATGCTTCATGTGATGCTCCATCTGTATGTGGAGCCCCTTCTCGCCACACCTTTGGCCCGATGGCAGAGCAGGTAATGGCCCAACATGTGAGCAGAGCCGAAGTTTTGGGGCTTCTCTATTTTTTTGGTCTTTTGTTCGTTCATTGTTCTTTTGATTCAGTCTATTTCTTTTGAATCGTCGTCGTGAGGCCGCAGCTTCTCCACTCTTGATAGTGGATGTTTTGATTCTAGCTCTGATGATGCATCTGCTGCGAAGAGCCCGAATTCTCGCGTAATACAAGCCAAGTCTGGTGGTTAAGAACTGTGGCAATACCAACTCCCAAACTCGAATGGCCTCTGTGCCAATGCTCTTCCTCTTCTGCTTCACCTCCCTTCCTCAAGTGACTATTGTCCAGTACTGACCCGAGCTATGAGACTTCAAGCTTTGAAAACCATGGTAAGTTTACTGTGAAGAACATGCCTGAGTAGCTCTTGGATCTAAATATCTTGATCTTTCTTTTGCAGAGTTTATCAATCTAGGCATCAGTCTTAGATCATCCCCTCGGAGGAGCACGGTGATTCCAATTTAAGAGAAACCCATACGGATCATCCCTCTACGATTGAGTACAATGATTTTTAAAACAGTTTACGAGAACCCAGCAATACAACAGGCCTATTCGTCAAAAATACGGACATGGTTGTAATGTCTTAAAAACTTCTTTTCCACCGTTAGGCATTTCATGTATGCCATGTCTTTTCTTGCTATGTTATCAATCATCTGCATCATATTTAGGGATCAAGCATTTGAAGGCTTATGTTATTTTGCAACTTGAAATCAGTGTAGTACCGTACTTCCCATACCGTACGTGTACGGTACGTATGCAACGTCATGCACGGGTAACGTCACGATGGCCGTTTAAGCGCGCATAAACGTCGCGATCAAAAGTTGTTGTTTAAAGTACGCGTACGGTACGTACGGTACCATAAAATACGTACGGTACGTACGTTAACCGAAAAAAAAATTATTTTTTTTTTCATTTTTTTTGAAAAGTACTTGTACCGTACCTATAAAGTACGTACCGTACCTGTACCGTACTTATAAAGTACGTACCGTACGCGTACGTAAACAACAAACCCAAAAAAAAAAATTTGTTCTTATTTGATGCACAAAATGAATAAGTACGTACGGTACGTATGGGTACGGTACGTTAAGTATGGAAAACGTAACGTACGCGTACTTAACCTACACTGCTTGAAATGGGATTAAAGTGTGATGAATGCTTTGGCGGCCTAGCTCCATTTTTTCTCAAGACTTATGGTGACTATAAGCTCCCGCCAAGTAGATCCTTGGAGCAGATTTGGCGATGCTTCATGTGATGCTCCATCTGTATGTGGAGCCCCTTCTCGCCACACCTTTGGCGCGATGGCAGAGCAGGTAATGGCCCAACATGTGAGCAGAGCCGAAGTTTTGGGGCTTCTCTGTTTTTTTGGTCTTTTGTTCGTTCATTGTTCTTTTGATTCAATCTATTTCTTTTGAATCGTCAGGTCAGGAGCAGAGCTTCTCGGCTATTGATAGTGGATGTTTTGATTCTAGCTCTGATGATGCATCTGCTGCGAAGAGCCCGAATTCTCGCGTAAGATTCATTGGTGTTTTCAACATTGTTTTGACCTAAAGCTATTTAACTACAAGCCAAGTCTGGTGGTTCTCAAGTGACTATTGTCCAGTACCCGAGCTATGAGACTTCAAGATTTAAAAACCATGGTAAGTTTACAATGTCAACATGTAAAGAACATGCCTGAGTAGCTCTTGGATCTAAATATCTTGATCTTTCTTTTGTAGAGTTTATCAATCTAGGCATCAGTCTTAGATCATCCCCTCTGTTGAGCACAGTGATTCCAATTTAAGAGAATCCAGCCCTGGATCATCCCCTCTATTGAGTACAATGATTTTAAAAACAGTTTATGAGAACCCAACAATACAACAGGCCTATTCGTCAAAAATCCGGACATGGTTGTGATGTCTTAAAAACTTCTTTTCCACCATTAGGCATTTCATGTGTGCCATGTCTTTTCTTGCTATGTTATTAATCATCTGCATCATATTTAGGGATCAAGCATTTGAAGGTTTATGTTATTTTGCATGTTATTTTGCAGCTTGAAATGGGACTAAAGTGTGATAGGTTTCTTATGCAGGATGTTCCTAACTAAAGACTTGCTCTGTCTTTACATGTGTGCCAGCTTATGCTCGGAACCACGCAAATCAATGGCTCCATTATCGAAAATTCTCTTTCAAAGGGGGGCTTTTGCTATTGAGATCAATGCATGGCAAGCAATTTTGGCAAGGGTTCTTTTTATTCTCTCTCTTTGCAGGGGTTCTTTTTATTCTCTGCAAATTCGATCTGTTTTTTTTTTCTGTTTGCAAGGGTACTACAACAGAATATGGTGTTTTCCGTCGGGGTATAGCGTCAAACGAAGTGACGCTGTATGTATTCTTAAACGCCCTCTAAATGTCACCAGGTTGACGCTAAAAGTGTTATACTTTGATGTCGCATGGACGTCACCTTTTGCGTCAAACATTGTGTCAAGGCTACATACGCAAAAATGACATACTGACTACATTTGTTTCAATTACATGGCATGTTGTGTCGATCTTACCTCCAAGTTATTCAATAATTGCATCATATTTTCTATCATATTAGTCTCGATTACACAACTAAATTGTTGTACCACATTGGCATCCTTATCTTGCATAGATTAACATCCTTTGTGTCATATTTGTACCTCTCTTATAACACGTTTTATATCTTTTTGTTATGCAACTTGTAACAAGCCTATTTTATTGTTGCACATGATTGTGACATTCAGTCAACAGTTAAGACAAACTTGTTTCCTTTCTGTAATATTGAGTAATAAAATTTTGTCAATATTTAGGTATTTTTGTGACATATATGTCAAGTCAATTATATAGTTATGACAAACTAGTTTCCTTTTTGTAATATTTGAGTAGCAAAATTTTGTAAATATTTAAGTCTTTTTGTGACATATACATGTCGATTTTATAAGCGCATATATATTACCATTGTCAAATTTGTGTCTCATTTTTCTCTCTTCATCAAATATATTATGTTATTTTAAAAAAGCTTTTTTGGGAATTGAACCCAAACAAGTCCATTTAGCATATTCAAAATGCATGCTAAGCAAAAGATTGAGCATTCATCCAAGAGAAACTTTCAAATGATAGTATCAGAGCATCTCACTTAATATATCATGCATCCAGTTGACATGATGCAACCCATGTAACGAGTTCAAAATTCCATCACGAAAGAGTCTTTTCAGCCTTTCTGAGCAATCATAGACAGGATTTATTTTGGTAATCCTTCCATCCAACTGCCCTTATTCGCTCATATATAATATTATAATACTGCAAGCAAACATATACTTTAGTGCAATTGAACAACTTAGAAAATCTTAAAGCAAAATATATACCCCCTAAATATAAAGTTCTTGGGCAAAGGGGGCACAAACAGATGCATTCTTACCTATTATTGCAACATTGTGCCCTCACGATATATACAGATGCCTTGAGCTCCTCTTGATATACAAAAACTCTCGAAAGCTCCATCCTACTAGTTAGGTAGCAATCACTTTGACTAAAAAAAAAGGGAAAATAAAAAAGGACGATAAACAGTTGATCCTACTCTTATTGCCTTTCCTTTTTCTTTTCTTTTGAGCTTTCTTCATCTTTTCTAAGGTTTCTTCAATGTTTGTAAGCCTATACATGACTGAATATCCTCTACAGCTATACCTTGCTTGCAGCATTACTTGATCCAAGGATGTGAGCAGCAAGTAAGTCTACATTAGCTACATTTTGAATTTCTATAGTAGCTACTGGCACGCCTTTTGGCATCTACATTTAACTTTTGCAAGGGAACATGAAATATGACTAATATTGAAGGGAACTAGATACATATTGAAAGCATACATGGACTATTTACAGCAATGAATCATAACCATCTAATGATGATCCTTGCACTAGAACACCAATGACAGAAAGTGTAGTAAGGAATGCCACCATTCCTACATCAAATATATAAAGGCGAACAACAGGAATGTGTTAAGCATTATGCTAAACAACAGAAATATGTGAAATTCAAGATAATAATAGTTCACCTGGCAAGTGGGCTGCACCTCCTACTCTTGCAATTATGACCTGAATACCTCTATTCGATGCATCTTACGCATTCTCAACCATAAATAAAAGGGCACGATGAGCTCAAACAACTTTGATCTGCAGATTTATGTGCATAATACAAATTCATCAACAAGCTTAGCGGAAAAATCTCACAAGAGGATTGCATAAAAGACAACCTCATAAGTATATTAAACATTATCACTGCAGCTTCTTTCATCGCAGGAAGGTCCGAATCTAATCCCATGATAATTTCCACCGGTGTCTCGGGAACGCCCCACAGGCACATTCAAGGTTCGAATACTCGAGCGGTCTACCATGGGCCCGTTACAGTCTCTCCCACTAGAACTATGCTCGTCCTCAAGCATCCAAGGCTATACCATGTCACAATGATTACCAAATCTTTGCAAATTACCCATGCATATAGGCACCTATGGAGACTCGAACTCGAGACCTGCTCTAATACCAACTGTAACGTTCCTAACTGACATGACTGGGCACTCGAGCGGTCTACCATGGGCCCGTTACAATTTTCTAGACCTCGAGCTTCCATTCTTTTCCAGACCTCTGCAATAGATTATTTTCTGAATGCAATAGATCTTTTGCAATGCTTCTCATTAGATTCTGATTTTTTATTTACTAATCTTTCATGTTTACCTCTTGCAAATCCATGATCCTTGATCCTTGAAGCACGTGAAGAGATTGTAGAACAAAGATGCTAAAGCCTGGGAGTATTATTTGGAATGCAGGAAAAAAAACTTGCAAGAAGTTTATGCAGGGAAAATGCTGGCAGTCGATTCTTGTCAAGAAGTTTCAACAACTTTTTATCATTTTAGTTACACATAGGTTGAATATATTTAATGTTGTAACATTTATTTAATTAATAAGAACAGATGTTTTAATGTAACAACAGATTCTTTTAATATCTACAACCACGTGGTTGCCTTTTTTAATTTGCATGCCTATTTTTTAGTTTCTTTCTTACAAGAAAGAAACTAAAAAATAGGCAAGGCCCAGTGCTGGAAATCACAGATTCGGACGTGGAACAAGGCTTGCAGAGTCTTGCCAATGGGAAAGCCCCAGACTTGGATGGTATGCAGGCAGAATTGCTTAAGTGGGCCGGGCCGTCCATAATACCAGTGTTGACCGCCTTGTTCAACAAGGCATTACAGGAAGGTTTCCCGCTGCAGTGGACCAATAGCAAAGTTGTTCCCATATATAAGGCAGGTGACCCACACTCCCCAGCCAATTACCGAACAATCATGGTCAGCTCAGTGTTTGCAAAATAGCTTGGCCGGATTCTCGAAAGCAGCAGCTGATTGGTCAAGCCGGGCAGGGCAAGAGGTGTGGGCCCCTCACCCGTGGGATTCAGCACTCCCAAGACTCAACCATTGACCACATCTTCACGCTATAACTTCGATTGAAGACAAACAGGAACCGCCGATCTATCTATATTGTTGCTTTGTGGATTTTGGCGAAGGCGTTTGACATTGTGCCTCGGAAAACTATGGGCAAGACCGCCCATAGTACCGGGTTCCTGTGAGATTTGCGTAATGCAAAGCAATATGTGCTATACGAAAGATGCTCGCCTACAGCAAGCAGCACAAGCCAACCATTCGATAGTAGTATCGAGGTTCGGCCAAGGATGCCCTCTCTCCCCAACATTGTTTGGGCTTTACATTGATCAATTGGAGAGTCTGGTTTGCTGATAATGGGGCGATGGAGCTCACCTTCTCTATCGATCATCAGCTAGTTAATATATGCTGATGATGTGGACCTCCTAGCTTACACACCAGCCAGACATGCAACGACATCTCGATGCCCCGACACATTCTCGCCAAGCGACCGATATGCTGCGTCAACCTGGCCAAAACTAAGGTGGTTTTCATATATCATCTTCACGTCGGTAGGGTCCCCTCCTTCGATTCGAGGGCCAAAATATGGAAGTTGCATCCACATATAAATATTTGGGAGTGGAGTTTCCTTCTACTATGCACCGACACATCCATACCGGCCACGAAAGTGACGGCAGGCCGAAGGCACTATATGCAATGCAAAACAATAGTCATAGAGCCGGAGTTGTATGATTGGGCCCATCATCACACCTGCTCAAGGTCTTAGTGG
Organism: Isoetes taiwanensis; assembly: GCA_021234155.1. Taxonomy (NCBI): domain Eukaryota; kingdom Viridiplantae; phylum Streptophyta; class Lycopodiopsida; order Isoetales; family Isoetaceae; genus Isoetes; species Isoetes taiwanensis. The sequence continues at coordinate 6,212,359 of JAJEKV010000040.1, forward strand.
AGCCTGTCTATGGGGTGGAAGTATGGGGCCCAAGAATATCACTTGCTACTTGGAATGACTTGGAGCAGTCCAAAAAGCCTTCTTAGTACGAAGCACTAGGGGTGAAGTCCACAGTCCCATATCAAATTCTCCGCAGGAGACATGATTCTTGCCTCTTCAGAGGGCAGCCCTTGATCGCCACATTGTCCATTTTCGGCTGGTGGTCAATATGGACGATGCTTGTCTCCCCTAAACTAGCTTATATCATGGTAATGGAGCCGCAAATACCAAGGCCCCGCCGGAGGGAAAAGAGAGCTCAATGGTTGGCTAGATGGAATGTGCAAGAGCAATGATGCATACATGTGCAAACAGAGGCGCATCGCCATAGCTTGAGGCAATATTGGACGCTTTTTTCCTCGGAAGCTTTGGGATGCCAATGCCCTTGAACAGGTCAAGACAAGACACTACCGCTGCCACATAAATCCCACATTGAACGAGGCCCGCAATGCTACCTCGGTACCCACTTGCCCATGAAAAGGCAATGCACTCATTGCCTCCATTCGCATTGGGGCACATCATCTTCAATTGAGACGGGCAGATAGATTGGTGAGCCACGCCAGGACAGGCTCTGTCAATGCTGCCAAATGGGAGTCATTGAGGATGAATCTCATACCCTTCACAGTTGCCTAGCATATGATCAAATTCGGACAGGATATGCTGAGTTGGTCAGGCCTGGCCAGCCGTTACATGTGACATTGAGCACAGAATCCGTACGGGTGCTGGGATCATATCTTCAGGAGGTTATGGACATGCGAGATCAACTATATCCTCGGGCACACACTTGACATGTATCTTATATTATAATGTTATACCGTAAGTCTGTAGTGCATCGAGCCCTAATTTGAATGGCTAAGATCATCTAGGTGCATCCAAAGGTCAAGTTTTCTCGCACAACTTCCTACCACCGTGATTGGTCATGTTTTGATCTCTTATGGGGAAAGGGTAAAGGAAAAGAGGTGAAAAGGAAAAGGGAGGAGGAAAGAGAGAACATGAAGGGGGAAAAAGGCACGGGAAAAGGGAAAATGAGAAAGGGAAAAAGGTGGAGCTAAAAATATATGGGAAAAGGGAAAGGGAAAGAAAAATATCAAAAGGGAGGGGGAAGGGAACCCGAAAAAGGGCAGGAAAAGGGAAGAGGTAAAAGGAAAAGGGAAGGGAAATAGCATAGACAAAAGGGAAAATGGTGAAGAATGGGAAAAAGAGCATGGGAAAGGGAAAAGGAAAAGAGCATGGGAAAAAGGAGAAAAAGGAAAGGGTATGGAAAGAAGAAATGAAAATGGGAAAATGGCATTGGAAAGGAAAAGAGAGGAAAGGGGAAGGAAAAGGGGCACTAGAAAAGGAAAAGAGTTAAATATTGGGAAAAATGATGAAAAGGGCAGGGAAAAAGGAGAACAAAAAATGGATGGGAAGAAGGGAAAAAGGGAAAGGACAGAGAAAGAAATGGTGGAGGGCAAAAGGAGAAATAGAACTTGGGGAAAAGGGCATTATAAAAGGAAGAGGGAAATGAGAAAAGGAAACTGCAAAAGGGCAAGAAAAAAGAAGGGAAGAGAAAAGGGCTTAAGAAAGGGGGGAAAAGTGGTACAAAAAGAAAAGAGCAAAAAGGGTGGGAAAAAAGGAAACGAGTTTAGAAAAAGAAAAGTAAGGCAAGGGAAAAGGAAAGGAAGGGAGAAAGAAGCAGAGAAAAAGGGCACAAAAGAGGAAGAATGAAAAGGATTCCGGAAAGGAGGAAACCAAAGGAAAACCTCAGAAAGGAAAGGAAAAAGACCGAGAAAAGAAAAAGACGCAAAGGGTCGTAAAAGGAGAAAAGGGAGGGGGAGGTAGAATAGGAGAAGGGAGGAGCAAGAAATTGAAAAGAGGAATAGAATGAGAAAGGGGCACGGAAAAAAAGGAAGAGGAAAAGGGGCAGGAAATGGGAAAAAGAATGGGAAAAGAGAAAAGGAAAAAAGGAAAAGAAAAGGGAAGGAAAGGGAAGGGGGGAAAGGAGGAAAAGGAATGGAAAGAGGCAGGAAAAGAAGGGGAAGGAAGGAAGGAAAGGAAAAAATGAAACAGAAAGGGGGGAAAAGAAGGAAAAGAAAATAGAGAAGGGAAAAAGAAAAAGGTAGGAAAAAGAAAAAAAAAAAGGAAAAGCAAAAAGGAAAGTGTGTATAGAAATGAGGAAAAAGGGAAATTCGGGATAGAGCAAAAAACAAAGGGAAAAGGAAGGGTGTCGAATGCACAAAAACCTCTCAAATCTCAGCAATGCTGGGCTTGGTTTCTATTATATTAGATTTATGAGAAGGAGTCTGAGCTGAACAGGTTTTTGCCACACAAGTTTCCAACATATGCCTAGCAACGCTGGGCACCATTACTAGTATTGAAATAACGTCTAATACAAACACCAAGTAGAATAGAATAGATTTTTTAACGGAGACCAATCGACCCAATAAAAGAGCGCATTAGACCAAAGCAAATACTTGAGCACGTGGACCACCTCACAACTTTATGCCATTTTCCCATCAACTAATTTTTTCCCATCATGCGCAAATAGATACTTATGGACAAGTCTTGCACACCAACATCACAAACAGAAGTCCTACACTTATTATTCTTTATCTTTCCTTCCATGTCTCAATGCTTATATGGTTACATTTCATCTGTCAAATCCATCACATCTACCCATTCGAGATGACCACGACTTATGTTTATGAATGCATTCCATAAGTCCACGACTAATGCCTGGCATCACCATAATGATCTACCACTTATGCAGCCACTTATGCATTAAATCCAAACATATGATTGAACTTCACATCCCACACACTCGCCCTAAACTTTAAACTCTGCATATTTAGCACTCCATTACATCTACAAACACAATTACATTTACAAGTTTTTTTTTCTTTAATACACCCATTCCACCTGCCCCACAACTATGCCCGGCATCGCCGGGCACACGTTTCTAGTATATACATTGATGTATACTTGTACAGTTTGACAACATTCTTATTACTGCCACGATTTTTCCCTCGAAAACCCTTCAGGGCGGAGGTTTTTTAACCCGGACAGTAATAAGTTTGTTGCGCTCCTTATGGGTCCCATAGGCCGATTGGCCTCAGTGGACGATAAAAAATCATTCTCATTCTCATTCACATTCTCTTGCTTGCTTTTTCCCGCTTTTGTGCTTCTTTGTTTACTCCAAGGTTGTGGTAGACGACTCTGTGATGGATAATTCTGGACGATTCTGGCTGTACATTTTCAGAGCAGATCATGGGCTATGCGTTTTGCTACCATGACTTCAAAATATCAGACATCAAGCAGCAAAGTCAATTTGACTTTTCAAGAATATTCTATAAGTTTAAGCAGTTTTAGTAATCTGAAGAAAGTATAACAGCATAAACATAATAAATAAAGGCTCATAATTCTTGGACGTATAGGTAATGGGCATAGACAAGGAGATGCTCTACGAGTGGTCTTTGATTCAATATCCTGCAAGTTCATTCTCAATTTCTAATATGGCCATCATCGGTCTTGATTTATTGTGACCTGCTAACCATAGGCCATTGCCTACAAACCAGCTCAACTACAAATTAGTAAAGTCTACTAATATTCTTCTGTTTAAAGCTACTAGAGCCATTTGTCCAGATTTTAAAAGCTATATACCATAGCTCTGCCTACAGTGGTTTAACATTTGTTCACAAGGACGGATGAACAAACCACAACACAAGTTTTTGAAAAAAAAAAATTAACTGTTAACAATCTTAATCAGCCATGTTCATAATGCTTATCCTTCATCTATATGGCAAAGACGTCAAAATCAAAGAGCAGAGAAGATAAAATGCAAAATTAGCAATGATGAATCTTTCCTTATTACAAAAGTAATGGATGTTGTTTCAACCAGTCTCTTACAAGAACAAATATAATCAGCGATTCTAAATAGATATACACTGACCTTATCATGGTTCTGGCAACTATAGATGTCTTTCGTACTTTGTTCGCTTTGGCACTAAAGCAGGGACATGAAATTTGCACCAAAATCCAAATCTTAAAGCAAAAGCAATAGGATTCTCGCATCGACATCTTAGCCGCCTACGGCCGTGAGAGGACATTCTGGTGGGACTGCATCGGCACCTTAATTGGTGGAAGGGGGGGAAGCTGTCTATGGCTAGCAGGGTCACAGTGGCGAAGTTCGTCCTATGTTCGACTCATATTTATATGGCCTCTATCATCCTCGGGCCGTAAAGCAAGCAGCGGAAATCTCCTCCATGGTTCAGAATCCTCGCATGAGGAGGCAATGAGGAAGGGGCGGGCCATTAAGGTGGCTCGTGGAAGGAAGCGCTGCCCCAAGGCTGCGGGTGGACTCGGATTCTTCGACCTCTCGCTGCATGGCAAGGTTCTCTTGTCTAAGTTTGTCTTTGCCATTCTTGAGAATGCACTCGACTCCCCGGGCATGGTCTTGCTTCATCAGTCGCTGTCTCACACAATAGTTTTCCACAAGCCCTCCGTGCCGGTGCGGCTCCCCTGGGCGTTGTTCATGGATATCAGGCCGTATGCTCATGCCTCTCCGTTTCTGAAGGGGCTCCTGCGAGCCTGGGAGCAGGTCCGTCCGCTGTTTGCAATTGACGCCATCAGGTGCATTCAGTTGGAGGCATCGCCATGGTGGATCCTGGCCGGACCGCGCACACCTTTTTTACAGCTCAAGTACCTCCGTCGATCCCGAAGTTCGTCTGCGAATGGACGCCAGTTGTGGGGTATTGACGTGGCGGAGTGGTGGCATCGATGGGGCGGTGACCACCCCGCAGCTTTTTCACCACGATTTCGGCTTCAAGAATCGGGGATTGAAGCATTCGGGTGCGGTGGCTAATGCTCTGCCAAAACCCTCCGGAGCATCGGGGCGTGTGTGGAAGTGTCACCCGAAGTAGATCCTCAAATTTCCCTCGTGAAAATCTGTTATGGGCTTTTGGCAATTCAGATGAGCTGCCTCCTTCAAGCAGCTTGGAGTCTTCGTGCGGGAGATGATTGGGCCTACATCCGGAGATGGGTGTGGAACCCAATCTCACCCCCAAGATTCGGTTATTCCGCGGGCGCATTGTGCCTTGTTCCTTGAGGGTGAACACGGGTTCACGGGATCAACCCGCCCGGATCCTGACTGTGTCCTATGTGTGGTGCTTGTGTGGAGACCCCGAAACCCAGATGTTTCTTTTGCTCCCGGACATCCAGCCGGCATAGCGGTGGGTCCAAGGCCTCTTCCATATCTCAAGCCCGTGAAGTCAAGAGGTTCTTTTCGGTGTACCCTAACCGAGTGGTCCCAGCTTGAAGTCCGCCTTTCATCCGTGTAAAGCCTAATTGTTGTGGCTCATTTGGGAAGCGGCCATGAAGGTGTTCGAAATGCAGAGATGCGGCTGAGGCTTTGGTCCCACAGCTTGAGGTAAAATAAATTATATCTCTCTTATCCGGGCCCCTCGAAAGAGCGGTTCAAAGCAAAGTTAAGGAAAGAACCCTCCACATTGTAGACAGTCTAGGCAGATTTGTGGCATGAGTCATAGATAGGTACACATGTTAGGTGGGTACAAGCTCTAGTGTGGGCAGGAGTACCCTAATATCGCTCATCTTGTATTTATTCTGGATTAATATTAGTTAATTTGATCCTTAAAAAAAAAAAACATTATAGTATGAACTGGGAAAAGAAAATCTTGATAAAGAACTCAATATCTTACTAAGGAATTAAAAATGAACCAATTGCAATGCCGTTTACCTATAGAAGAAGAGGATGTACAAGGAATATCTACTGAAAACACTATTCTGTTCTATTCATCCGTCACATTCTACAAAAAAAAATGGAAAAAAAAAAGAAATGATTAAACTAGAGCATATATCAAGAAAAGATATAACTATTCTGGTGGTTCCATCTCCTTTCAAATTAGGCACAAATATAGCGCATAACACTTGTTTCGTGTCTACTTCACATGACATAATAGACTGTCATTATCGCCATGAAGAGGAGAATAACCAGCTTCGTTACCTGTTAATTTTTGTTATTGTCTCATCTCATGGCCAGAAAATATAAAGAACTTGCAATATCCCAAATCGGCAGATCTGACACTATCCTTGGAAGAAATCGGCAGAGTTGACAATATTCTTGGAAACACACTGGGCCAAACGATCTCCATTTCTCTCCCTAAATCCTAAACCAAAAAGCTCAAGGTAAGCAAACTATTTACCAGGTAATAGCGGGTGATGTAGGATGCAAAGAGTTGAAGGAATCTTCAAAAAGTGAGTGGTTCTTAGCAAAGGAAGCTCACTCAATCTAACTCTCAAGCTGATTAACATCGGCTGTGCATCCTTCCCGCATCTCTGAACAAAGGACAAACATCAAATGGTTACAAATTATTGAAGATTTGCATACAAGCTTAAAGGAAGCGCCAAGAGAGCACCTCAGCGCTAAAAGCACCTTCCTACTGGAGCTCCAACGAAGCCGACTTTGCCAAAATAGTAGGCGGGAGAGTGTATATTTGAACGGAATGTTTGAAATAGAGCCCATGTTATATTTAGATCCCAGCATATTCTTCAGAACATGTCAGATCAAGGGTCATCACAAAAACACATCACACCCCTGTATTAAAAATTGCTCCCCATACGTATCAATATACGTAGATACATATGCAAGAAAAAACAAATACATCCAATTGAATCATCGAAACAAATTATTGAGTAGTTGAGAGGCCCATTATCAGAGAATAGAGTGTGCAACTCCAACAAGATGGGACTTCCTTGGATCTGTTGTCGCGTCACAAAAAAAGGAGGCTTCATTCCAAAGCCATAACTTCCACATCGTTAGGTCCAACAAAAACAAACCCAAAAGGAACTGCATAGAAACAAGAGCCAAGCCAACTATACATTCATCTAAATCTGCCACTCACTCCTACCTATAGTTACTACTAACAGAGTAATTCTGAGATTCAAGAAGAATAGCAGCAACAAAGATAGGCTTTAGCGAGAAGAAATTTGCTGAAGGCGCAGATATGAACTGCATAACCTGCAGAACAGAGCTTACTCTCATCAATAACGCCATATTTTATAATTTGCATCAGACTCTGGCCCTGATGAGAATAAGAAGCATCCAACTACTACAAAAGAGACGAGGACATAAGAAACGACACTGACTTTGTAGGCCAGAAATAGGAAGGTCATGCACAGGACAAAAGTTTAAAATTGAAATCATGGGAAAAAAAAGTCAAAAGAAGTAAATAAACCCCCTTTTTCGCTGCACCATTACCCAATCATAGACAAACAAATTTGGAACCTTACTGCTCTTCCTTGTCACTCTTTCTGACCAATTAGATGTACAAGATCTACTGCGCAAGAATTTAAGAAATATCCCATGTATAGGATGCATCAAAGATGGTTCTTATAATATAGCAGAGTCGGTATAGTTTAACATGCAAGAGAACGTCGCACATGATGCTTTTCAGATCATCATCGCATGTGATACTAGAGCAAATGCCATCCCCCGCACAGTGAACACTATTATGAACAATGCAAAGGTGATCATGAGCATTATTAATAACAATTGAAACTTAAATATGGATAATGTTGTTTTTCCACAGGGTTTCAGTGTTTCATAACATTGCTAAAAGCATATGTACACATACCATACATTTATTTAGGGTTAGTAAAGCATGATTACGAGATTCAAAATGACCATCATCCTTGTTGTATTAACTACATGTTTATCTGGGACTAAACAAAATACGAAAAATGAAGGAAAATTATAGGAAGGAAGGAAGGAAGTATATTTTAACGTGCAAGAATGTATTTTAACCCATTGAACCATTAGTGTGACGCTCCCTGCTAAATATACGGCGCCCGGCCGTACACTCGGCAGGAAATCCCCCATCCGGTCCATCAACCGCATGGGCCCTCCGTCTAACCCGCACTCTGAGAGAATCCTAGTGCGGGCAGGGGACACGAAGGTGTCTTGCCCGCCCTTCCCCTATGGGCTCCTATCACAGCGGAAGCATAAACAACGTCAGAACTAGCAATAACAATACAACATACTACCTCGAAGGGTAGTCCATCACATATCCACAACTGCAAAGAAGATAATCCTAAGCCATAAAACATAAGAGCTCCTACCCATGGCTCCCAGGCTTCGTGGGAGGGTGACCGACCTGGCTAGGCCTCAAGATAGAGCGGACGAGTCATAACAATGGCGGGGGCTGGCTATAGACAATGGCTAGGGTTGACCACTCCATCCGCCCTCCTCCTGCATACTTTGCGATGGGCTAAATCAGGCTCGCATGACTCTAGCCTTCCTGGATACGCAATCCCATGGCATCACCCATCGGGACTACTCGTGTTGCATCTCCCTGGTCCGATGAGGCAGGAAGGGTTGCATCTCCCCTTCCCAAGGTCTAGAGGTTCCGGTAGGCCAGAGAATCGGGCGACACACGATCTGTGACCGACTTAACCCCAAAACGAGAGCCAAGCCAACACTTGCAGCCTCTCGAGAGCGCGACACCATTGCCCCAGGAGGTGTCGGGACCCATGCTCGGCCCACAAGTGACCCACCATAGGCCTAGCCCACTATGGGATCCCCGGCCCCCACTCGGGCAGGGATCCTCCCTCCACATTCCCTCTAGCCCCGTTATGTGGTGCTGAGTCACATCATAGCCTCGATAGCCCGGTGGGCTCCTATGCACAGGTCAGCAATCTAATAGGAACTAAGGGATCTACTCTAGGAGCATACTACATATGGCCCTAGGTCTCTACCCCCCTTCCCAATACAAGAGGAGCAAACATGATCAACCAACATCACATAATCATCATATCCTAAGAATGATCATAAGAAGAACATCTTAACCTAATCATACAATCTAACTAATGGTTAGAGTTCATTGATTAGGGTTCAAGATGTTGAATACGGGTTCTAGGATGGCTCTACTCTAGATACAAGATACTAGCACATCTGGAATGCTAATTCCAGATGGGCTATCACAACTACTACCCTACATACCTGCTCCTGATGCTCTCCCTCCAGATCCGTGTGCCTCCATGGTCTTCTACCACGTGATGCTGCTCCCGCTCCCAAGAACGAGGTCTACCTGGCCAAGGCTTTGCCCGGGTCTATGCCACGACAACTCCATGTTCTAAACGGAGTTTCGAACAGTAGGTGAGTCTCCGGGTGCTAGGGCCGGAAAGAGGCCTAGGGTTAGGGTTCCAGCCTATATAAGTTAGGGTCCACCTAGGATGCCACGCGGCACCAATGGGTGAGTCCTATTGGCCCGGGTGCCCCCAATAGGTTAAGGCCACGTGGATAATGGTCTAACCTATGGTTGGCTAAGTTATGAGAATAACTTGGCCATGCCCCTAGTGCCACAATCTATGGTATACAAGGCTATGAAGATAGACTTGTATAGTGATTTGGGATCCCGAATATACGATTTATGGCGATATTCCCCGGACCGTCACATTCTCCCCTTAGGACAATCGCTGTCCCCGATTAGCGCTAAGGTGACGAACCCTTATGCCTGCAAAACAACAACATGTCATAACCTTTAGTTTACTTTAGCAATCAAGTTTTATTAGTAAAAAGTCAAAATTTAGGGTTATATTTGTACTTATACAAAAATTATATAGCCTTAACACGTTATTTCTTCTGATAATACAAAATACTATTATAAGTGTTATTAGGGTTCATAATCTAAATTATGGCTCCCCTATCTTCTCCAATAATGCTCCTCGTTGAAGTCTCCCTTCTACTTGCACGCAAAAGGAGCACATTACGTTAGTTTAGTTAATAATTTGTGGTTTTGAGGACCACCCCTTACCTCCTTGAGCCGAACTCATCGGCTCAAGGTTGTCCTACTACCTTGCACAAGATCATGGCCCTTTCGGTTTGAGCTTAAGGATCATTTAAGATGCTCCCATCATCGCCCATGATCGAGTGCTGCACCTGCATACGATCACCCGGTCAGTACGCGATTGCATCATGCCCCCGGGGTTTCAAGCTGAGGAGCGTCTCCCGCGATCCCATCATCGGCGCATGATCACTTTAACCTTCACCATGACCCTCCTACGGCCCGGTGTCGTCCCCGCGCCATCGTGGCATAGAGAGCATCCGATCGATGTCCCATCATCGCCCACCATGCCTCATTCCTCACTCACATGACCCTAATGGTCATGCGCCCTCTTAGTGCGTGTGGCCTAGAGAATGCCCTAAAGGCGATCCCATCATAAGCCCACACGATCCAAGGTTACGGCACATGCACCCTACTAACTAGAATGCATGCGCCAGGTCTAAAACTAACTAACAACATACTAGCTAACCACACATGCGTCGGGTTCGACCAAGTGGGAGGCGACTTCGCCCATCAAACTCCTTCATAAACTCGGGTATTGCTTCTCCAAATCTTGCTTCAATACCCATGTCACGTCTTCCACGGGCAAGTGCTTCCACTTGACCAAATATTGGAGAATTGGGACCACCTAGTCCTCTTGAATGACTTATCAAGAAGCAATTCAGCACAATTTCAACTTCATCCTCCGTCATTTCCAACAAAGTTGGAGTATCCAAACCCTCCTCCGGGTTAGGATGGGTGCCTTTTAATAAACTCATGGAAGACCTTAAGGTGGGTCAAGAGATCCAACTTGCAGGGCTTGAGAGCCCACTCTTCTCCAAGATCTTGAACGGACCGGCCCACCTAGGGCGAGCTTCCTACAATTGCCCGATCTTGAGAGCTTCCCTTGCTTAACCTTTACTTTAGCCAACTTTATACATACAACAAAACAACTCTCGAGGAGTTTTATGTCTATCTGCTAGACTCTTCAAATATGCCCATCTTTGTTGAAGATACTCTCACACTTCTACCAAAAGCTATCGCATATATGTTGTCGTTGTTGAGAAACTTCCACCTTGGGCACTAAATTATGCCACATAACTATGGTCACACATTGATAACTGTAACTGATCATGGGGGAGACATCTTCGATGACTCTTGCTTTATATTATTGTACGTAATTGACCGTGGATGTACTTTCGGCCCATTTGGATTACTTGTTCCAATCATAGCTTCTCAACGTGCTCTCCAAAATTGTGTTGGTGCGGTCCCTTTGCCGATTGACTGCAATTGATAAGCAAAAACTCATCAACAAGTTGGTGCAGCTCGTGTTGAAGAAGTCTTGCTAAACGTCGCTAAAGAACTTCGGATCTCTTGTTGGTGATGATCGCATTGCATTCCATGCGCCTAAAAAGAACTCTTATGTAAACCACACGGCTAGATCCAAAGGCGGTGTCTATGGTGTGGCATGGCAAGTATGTGCCCTTTTGATAAGCTATATACCACAACTATCAAGGCTTTGAAGCTTCTTGTTGTCCTTGAAGGCCAACTATAAAGCCCATCTTTGATGACTTTCCACTTGGTGTCCGCACGCCCAAGGTTCCAAAACTCTGGAATCCGAAGTTGTTCCGCCCTTGTCCGTGGCTCCACGACATTCTTGGATATATCGATTATCTACTTCTTCATACCCGCCGGGCGAAGCTACTTCTAATCTTGAAGTAGGCCTTTATAAATTTTGCATGGCTGGAAATAGGGCTATTATGCGTGTCATGGAAGATTGTTCTTACTTCTTATACTTTGGGTACGCATAATTGTTCTTTGCTATTAGAGATTGCCTTCCTTTTTAAACTATTTGAAGGTTTCTATTTCTTAATCCGTCCTTGCACTCTTGCAACGACTAGCCCATTATGTGCTTGAAGTCCATGTTGGAGTAGATGGCTTCTTCTATCTTCTTGCCAATTCACTTGCGAAGTGGAGATTGCAAATTGATGCTTCAAAGGCTTGCCAATGAGTGGCGTCTTAGCATCTCCATGGCTTCCCTCAATTGGGCTACATGCTCTTCCATTAATTTGCTGTAGATCACGATGTTGTTGAAGAGATATTGATGAAGAAATCATCCAAGGAATCTTCGAAGATGTCGTCCTCGAATGCATACAAATTGGTGGAGCATTCCATAGACTCAAGGGCATCACTGTGAAATGATAGTGCCCATACCAAGTTCTGAAGGAGTCTTATAATTATTTTCCCCTTCATCCTTATTTCTTTGATTGCCCAGCTTAAGTCGATTTTGTAGAAGAATCCTGCTTCTTGGGGCTGATCCATTATGTCGTTTACTTGCTGAGCTTCCCATGGTTGATATACATCTTTAGAATTCCATCTTGGCCGAAAGGATCCCCAAGCCGGTCAACTCTTACAACTATTCCTTGTGTTCCTTGAGCTCTGCTAGCTTGGAAGTGCTCATTCTATAAAGAGCCTTGCTAATCCGGTGCAAGAGTGATTTCAGACTCTACGCCTCTATAGAGCACAAGCTCTCAAATTTCATCAGGGGATATATCATGGGACTTCTTAATTAACTTAGAAATTGGCCAAGGCAACTGTTTCGAAGTAGCATGTTCCTTCTTACTCTTGTAGTCGGGGTTGACAACTTGTAGCTTATGTACGACCTCATTCCTCATGATGTACTTAAGTAATTGCTTCTTGACATCGTTGTTGCGATTGGAATTACTTAACTTAAATTATAAGGTACTTGCCCTTTGGTCTTTGGGATAAGTATCTCTTGCTTATGATAATAAATTATTGCCTTAGCCGGCTTTAATATTGCATGTCTATTCTGAGGTCATGGCTGCCAATGTACATAAGTTGGTGCCGATGCTTTACTTAGCTATGCTTGAGGTTGATGTCGACTTGACTCTTGTTCCGTTGGTCTTTTAATTACCGACCTTGCTTAATTACCGCCTAGATTTAGACTTAAAGAGTCTTTGCTCTTAAAGATGTCCGCTATCTAGGAGGTGCAAAATTACAAGTTAAAGAACTACTTACATAAATCCTATGGCCACAAATTTAGTCGGCATGACATTACTTTTGGGCACACATAGAAAACTATATGGTTAGATAATTATTCTTGTTTCAGATCTAATCTATAGTCTAGGATCTCCCTTTCTTACTTATTGCCCTCTTGAAATAGTCTCACCTTTGAGTTGATGTCATCTAAGAAGTTGGCGGGACTTATTAGATTGCTTCCCTTCATTTAGTTTGATTATTCCTTATCTTTAGCGGAGAAAGTACTTGTCATATACATGGTCGACCCGGTTATCCTATTATTGAATCCTTCTTAGCGAGGTGATCAAGTTCACGAAGAGGTTCCAATATGTTGGATATCTGCCCAATGTATACAATTATTGTGCTCCATACATTTTTCTTTCCAATACTTGAGCTTTGCTCCATTCTTGGGTCCATCTTCCTAAAGGAAAAGACAAAAATCTACTCGGGAAATTTAGTCCCCATCCCATTATGGATGTTATCACCCATAATTCTAAGAAACTCAACTATCGATAGGGTCCCCTAGCTTGCTCAAAGCTGGTGTAGTCATTAGTCGTTGGAGTAGCAAGGCGATCCATAATTTGTTGAAAAGAATCTGGTATCCTTGGAGTTGTTGTATGGTCCTTCAAGTGCCCTGCTTTCTTTTATTGAACATATTTTGACTCTGCTCGTCCTTAATGTTGATGCTGACTACCTTCATTAACATTATCCCTCTTAGTGGACTTGCTGATGTAGATAACATAGCATTTCGATTATTGTCATCCCAAGAGCTTGAAGATAATATTCTTCACATTCTAGAATCTTTCATGTCGCTCATCTGCCTTGGAGGTTACGAGATTCGAAGATGATTCTTCCAACTCCTGAATTGCTATTGTTGTGCTTGACCTTGTCGATTCCATTCTTCGTCTTGCTGGTTGCATGTTGTTGTTATAAGGCTGATGACAATGTTGAGTGCTTTACCCCTTCTAACTGTGCAACTTCTCTTCTTTGAGGGAGTTTATGTGCATCCATCTGCGGGGACTAATCTTGGTGATCAATTAATAATGCTGGTATTTTGTCCCCCATGATGCCTCTTCTTGATGGTGTTTGACCTCCAATCTCTAAGGTAGAAGATTGTCGATCATCATGAGCTTGCGATGGTGTTGCCGAGGTTGATGTAGGCGCTCTGAAGTATCGGGGCTGATGAGGAAGAAATTTGTTGCAGTCTCGCCATATTCCTATTTCCGAGGAGCCTACCCTTGCTGGCTTGCAATACCTCCTTAGTCAAAGCATGTCTGCTTGGAATCTAGATCTGATACTACTATGTCCTGTATATCTGCGATAGTTGCCCTTCCTCGGAGGTATATCCAGTCTCATCTTTTAGGGCTCTTGATATGATAAGTCGATGAAGTATACTTGTTGGTGGTGTAGCTGTGGCATTAGTCATCGATGTGGGGTCATTCTTCGAGACAATATGGCACTTGGAGAATATCCTTGACTAGGAGGTGTTCCTCCCCTAATGTCATCAATTTTATAAGTGCCACGATGCCCATTGGCTGTTGCATAGCCCTCTTGGAAATTCTTATGTCTAATCTTGATGTCGCAATCGTTCTTCCTATAGGCTCTCCGTCCGGGTGGCTGTGCGAAAATGGGCCTTCCGTCAAGGGTGCAGAGGCCAATTTCGCATAGCCTTCCGATTTCAGATCTTTGGGACTTCTATCAAGAGTTTTAGAGAATTTAAAGATCCTAACATACTTATTTGGGAATTTCTAACCTAATTTGGAACTTTTCTTGGGCTAATTGGGCAAAATTTGGCCTGGATATGGTGAAATCGGATGGCTATGCGAAAATGGGCCTTCCGTGAAGGGTGCAGAGGCCAATTTCGCACAGCCTTCCGATTTCGGCTGTTTGGTCCAAAATTTAGCTAATTTGCCTATAGTACCCATACTAATTTACCCTATTTGGATGCTTACAGTCATGGTGGCTACAACTAAACTAAAATTTGAGCAACTTAAACACATTTTAATACAAGAATTGAAGTCAATTAACAACAAAATTTTATATTTATAGAGGGGAAACTTAGCAATTACATTAATTTACACAAAACTTCATCCTCAAGGGGTATTCCTTGCGGATCGCGACGGCATAAGTGCAAGTCCTTGGGCATCGAGGTCACCCTCTTGGCGTGGATGGCAGAGGTTCCCTTCTTCGAACAAGCGGGTGAGCTTCGGCCTCGGCCCTGCGCTTCGCGACGCAGGAGTTGTGGCGGCGTCACCATAGTGGGTGGCAAGTCTTGCATGACCTCCCTCATGGCAGCTTCAAAAGCCTTCCTAATCGAGGAGATTAGTGCCTTGTTGGAAGTGCCTAATCTCACCGAAAAGCTTCGGGCATGCCTTGTGTTAGGCCCATGGTGGACCTTCCTTGGCTTCTCGAGATTGGGTGGCGGGACTTGGGCTGGTTCCTTCTTGATGGACCTCCTCCTTGTATGGTTGAGCGTTTTGGCGGTACCGGTCGTTATACCTCGTCCAGCGGCGGAGGTATTCTTCATATGCCTTGGCTGGCGTGCAGCCAAGTCGGTCTTCCCTCCAAAGTGACGATTCGCTCACCGCCTTACGCTTCTTAACCACCTTAGGTGGCTTGGGCCCACTTTGGATAAGGTGGTCTTTGCGTCGAGGGTTTGAAAGATTCCCCGGCGACCCCGTCCCTACTCCCCTTCTTCTTCCTCTTCATCCTGTAAGCACCTCCTCGTCCATTCCAGCCTTCTCCCTTGCCCTTCTTCTTGGAGTAGAAGACGCCTCTGTGAGTTTAGTCTTCTTTGCTGGCTGCTCCACACTCCTCCCTCAGCACGCTCTTCCACCTACGTGTCGAGGAAGGCCCAAGTGGCCGGACTCTCCGTTCTCACGGGTGCCCCCGACGAAGAAGCCCCGAGTGTTTTCTGGGCGGAATGTCACCGTCCCATTTCTTTGGAGGGAAGCTCCTCTTCCCCTTCTTGGGTGAAGGTGCTCAGGGATCTTCTTCACATGGCGACCTCTTGCTAAATGCTTGTCAGTGATGTGGCACACGGCTTCTTGGTGCGGCGAGGATTGGTTAGCCATGCCATACTTGACACCTAGAAAATCGAGGTGACGTAAAGGCTGACCAAGAGAGAGATGGTGGAGGAAAAGGTTGGAGGGAAATGAGGTGTCGTGGATATTTAAAAAAAGGAGGGTCCTTGGGAATTTTCCTACCATTAATAGGCCTACTTATTAGCCCCTTATTAATTACACCATAGTACCCTTTATTATTAATATATATTAAATTTCTAATACACATACTAAAATTCCTATTATACCTTTAAAATTTCAAATTTCCTAAGTGTTTGAAGTGTTAATTATAGATTTGCGCCATTTTTTCACTCGGGTCTCGATTGGCATGATTCTTAGGACCCATTTTAGGTGAAATTTGATGCAGATGCATAATTTTCACTCAAAATTTACTAGAAGGTAAATTTGACTCATTTATTTCTTCGTCTAACACTTAACCTAATTCGACCCACTACCTGGGAGAAAAAAAATTTTCCCCTATTTTGGCGGTTCAATGGTGGAAATGTTTATTTCACACCCCTATAGGCCTGTTAGACTACTTTCATGGTTATGGTCGATTAGCGCTAGTTCTTGGTCAACCAAGAACATCGCTCGACACCATTGTGACGCCCCTCACAAATATACCTAACGCCTGGCCAGACACCTCGGAAATCCCCATCCGGTCCATCAACCGCATGGGCCCCTCCGTCTAACCCGCATTTCGAGAATCCTAGTATGCGGGGGGACACGAAAGGTGTCTTGCCGCCTACCCCTATGGGCTCCTATCCGCAGCCGAAGCATAAACAACGTCGGGGCTAGTAATAATGATACAACATACTACCAAGGGTAGTCCATCACATATCCAATAACCCAAAGAAGATAATCCTGCCATAAAACATAAGAGCTCCTACCCATGGCTCCGGACCTAAGTAGGAGGGTGGACCGACCGGCTAGGCCTCAAGATAGAGCAGGGCGAGTCATAACAATGGCGGGCTGGCCATAGACAATGGCTAGGTTGACCACTCCATCCGCCCTCCGCGGGTGCATACTTTGCAGATGGGCTAAATCGAGGCTACGGCATGACTCTAGCCTTCCTGGATACGCAATCCCATGGCATCACCCATCGGGACTACTCAGTTGCATCTCCCTGTCCGGGTGAGGCGGGAAGGGGTTGCATCTCCCCCTTCCCAAGGTCTAGAGGTTGGGTGGGCTGAGAATCGTGGGCGACACCGATTCGCACCGACTTAACCCCCAAAACGAGAGCCAAGCAACACTTGCGGCTCTCGAGGGGCGGCGACACCATTGCCCCCAGAGGTGTGGGACCCATGCTCGACCCACACGGTGGCCAGGCCATAGCCCCTAGCCCACTATGGGATCCCCTGCCCCACTTCGTGGGATCCTCCCTCCACATTCCCTCTAGCCCGTTATGTGGTGCTGAGTCACATCATAACCTCGATAGCACTGGTGGGCTCCTATGCACTGAGCCGCAACTAATAGGAACTAAGGGATCTACTCTAGGAGCATACTACATATGGCCCTAGGTCTCTACCCCCCTTCCCAATACAAGAGGAGCAAACATGATCAACCAACATCACATAATCATCATATCCTAAGAATGATCATAAGAAGAACATCTTAACCTAATCATACAATCTAACTAATGGTTAGAGTTCATTGATTAGGGTTCAAGATGTTGAATACGGGTTCTAGGATGGCTCTACTCTAGATACAAGATACTACTTACATCACGGAATGCTAATTCGGATGGGCTATCGCCAACTACTACCCTACATACCGCGCCTCGATGCTCTCCCTCCGCATCCATTGTGCCTCCATGGTCTTCGACCCACGTGATGCTGCTCCTGCTCCAAGAACGAGTCTACCCTGCTGGGGCTGCTGCGCCAGTCTATGCCACAGCAAACGATGTTCGAAACGGAGTTTCGAACGAGTAGGTGAGTCTCACGGGTGCTAAATTGGAAAGAGGCCTAGGGTTAGGGGTTCCAGCCTATATAAGTTAGGTCCACCTAGGATGCCCGCATGGGCACCAATGCGGTGTTGAGTCTGTTGTGGCGGGTGCCCCCAATAGGTTAAGGCCACGTGGATAATGGTCTAACCTATGGTTGGCTAAGTTATGAGAATAACTTGGCCATGCCCCCTAGTGCCACAATCTATGGTATACAAGGCTATGAAGATAGACTTGTATAGTGACGGATCCCGGAATATACGTATTTATGGCGTATATTCCCCTGGACCGTCACAATTAGTACAAGCTATCATCTTATTTCAATCGCTTTATACCAAATGGGTGAAAATTTTACCTACAATGAAGTAAATGACTCTCATGTTTTAACCTAGAATATTTGTTGTCAAAATCCTTGAAATATAGAAACCTAACATTGCTATTAGAATACTTAAAGCCCCAATTGAAGAAGATTGGTCTCAAGGTCAAAGTGAGGTCGACATTCAACTCTTTCCTAGCTAGATTTGAAGGTCAAGTTCAACAAATTTTCTTGAAGTTCCCCTTCTTTCATTCCTTGCCAAATTCTTAAGCCAGCATCCTACAAGCCCTAGTCGCGCAAGTCAATAAAGGAATTTACATTGCATAGCAAATGTGTTTTTCGATTGTCATGTCTGGGGTGGAGGCTCTAACTCTTTCACCTCTCCTACACAACCATGGGGAATTTACATGCAATTCCCCCCACTTTTTTTTTTTTGGAGGGGTGTGGTCTGATCATTTGAGTTAGGTTTCTACTCCCTCTTTTTACCAAAATTCTCAACGTCTCATTTTTTTATTCTCTCTCCAAACTTCAAACTTCAATTTGGTCAAAGACTAGAGGCTAAAACTTTAGATTATATTAGGTAAAATCATAAAAGGCCACTAGCAGTAAACTGTGGGGTGGAAACATTCCCAACTGAATGCCAACCCAAAAGTCATCTGCAAAGTTTTTCATTGAACCTCTATCATCTCTTTATTAAAGTATGATGGTATGGAAAATGACCGCATGTGTTAGAGCGAATTTTAGAGCCCCTATGTATTTTTCCTTGGTGGAGGTATTCAAACCCTAGTGTTGTACTGCACATTTGGTGGAGGTACGAGTCCCTCCATGTATGTGTTTATTGTTCTTTTTGCATGTCTGACTCGGCATGAGGATGGAGGGGAGAGTGGTGTATGCTCCAGAGGCTGAAACATGGCATTTTCATCAATAACTCAGTGTATCATCTCTAGACATGCATATGGAGCCATAGCAATTGAAAAAACAGAGTTTGAATCTATCGGCCATTCCGAATGATCCCAAACAATTTTACTACTGCTAAAGTCACTCTTAGCTTCTAATTGCCACATCGGAAGAAGGATAAACGACCAATTTCAACCTCTAAAATATAAACCCTTCAAGAACCTAGTACCTCAAAGGATTTATGTTTTGAAGGCCATATCATAGCAAGGTTTAACCAGGATCTTGTACCATGTCATCATGTAGAGGGAGGGTGTCAATGCTGGAAGATGGATCCTTGAAACCTTATGGAATTAGCATGCCTCAAAAGTCCTCTCCCAAAGTTTTTTGGACTTGTTCAAAAAAGGGTCCTTAAACATAGGATTTAACAGTGCACCGCGCAAATGGCTTTTCCAAAAGTGTCGAAGAGGCCTTTGGCACAGTCTAAGTGACGTCGGACCCTTTTGGCTGCTACACAAATAATTTGGCACTGAATAAATCGTTAAATATCATTCTAGCTCATTTGGAAGCTAAGGTTATTTTGTCCTAAACTTTCCTGGTCCTCCTCCCCTTCTCTTAAACCCTAGGTGCTCTGAAAGCCGGTCACACGTTTTCAATCATAACTGGAGATCTGGAAGTCCGTTTCCATTCAAAATCTGTTTGCGTTGGAAAGCCATCTCGAGTTCTTTCTATTGGTATGTGATTTTGCATATGTTTCACTGATTATTTTACATCAGAAACGCAGATTTTCGGGCTGCAAATTAAGGGTCCCAAAAACCCAAGTGTTCTTTGGTGCTGCCCAAACAATTTTGATCATATCTGGAGATCAAGAACTCCGTTTCTGCTGAAATTTATTGCGTTGGAAAGTCATCTCAGATTTCTTCTTATTGATATGTAATTTGTATATGTTTTCAATAATTTTTCCTCTGCAAAAACTCGAAGTTTTTGGCTGCAAATCGAGGGCGCAAAAAAAACCCTAAAGTGCTCGTGGTATTGTCCACATACTTTCTATCGTATCTGGCGGATTTTAACTCCGTTTAAGCTGAAATTTATCACGTTGGAAAGCTCCCTTAGTGATCTTTCTGAAGGTATGTGATTTACATGTGTTTGAATGGTGTTTCCATAGCAAAAGCACAGATTTACAGCCTGCACCACCACTTTGTGGTTCATATTACATTTTTGTTCATATCTCTTTCTCTGTGACTCGGTTTCTCATGAAATTTATATCTTTGGAAAGCTCTCTCAGAGTTCTTTCAAAGATATTTTATGTTGCTAATGTTTAGACAGGATTTCAGAGCAAAAACAACAGATTTTCAGTGCTGGCTTTAGGGTTTCCATTGTTCGATTTTTCAAACTATATACTTTTCTTCATATCTATTGATCCGCAGCCTCGCTTTGGGAGCAATGCATATCATTGGAATTCTTGTTTACGTGATGATTATAAAGACATATGGTTTGTACACATTCGCTAAGATCGAGAGGAGAAAACAACAAGTTTTTGCAACCCGATTTTAAGACCATTCGTGAGGGTGTGATACCATCCAATCACCTTGGCTTAAAGCATTTACATGCCGAAGCCTTGCAGGCCGCCTCGTAAGGGGAAAAACCATTGCTTATTTTCATTTCGCACCTTTGGCGTCTCGTAAGGTGCGCGAGGTTGCACTAGAGGTTGCGCCATTTGATTTATGCACTTGAACGCTTTGGCATGGTGTCGTAAAAGGTGAAAGAGCCCCGCACTTGCACTTGGAAGCCTACTCCCCGCCGACACGTGGAAGCTTTCGCACGAACGTCAGTAAAAGGACGAGGTTGTGCGGCAAGTGCTTGGAGGCTTTTCGGACAAGTGTCTATAAGGTGGCATAGGTTGCAATAGAGGTTGCGCTTGATTTATGCGCGAACACTTTCAGACGGTGCGTTCGTAAGGTGAAAGAGCCCGCATCTTGCTTGCACTTGGAAACCCGTGCCTGCTTCTGACACGTGGAAGCTTTCAGACGGGGCGCCCGTAAAGGCGGGAAGGTTGTGCATCATCAAAGTGCTTGAGGCTTCGGACATGCCGTCAGGCCAGGGTGACAATCGTATTCTTGGCAACTCCGGGATAGAAGAGCGAGCGAGCCTGGCGCCCTTCTAACCCCACGATATGCATGTGGATGGTGCCGACACGCAATCCCTCTACTGGCGGAACATGGCGGCAAAACTTCTACGGAGTACATAGATGCCATTCCCAATCGTGAGGCCGATGACACCGCAAAATTGACAAAAGCACCTAAAAGAGAAGCGCAGTAAAGTCGCAGTAACAAGCATAGCTTGGCGTGCATATGATGATACTCTAGCCTAGCAAAGACGCATCCCGGTGCTTCCACCACCAAAAATAGGTAGTTGAGGAGCACCGGAAATGTGTTCAAGCAATGACAAAGGGCAACAGAGCTCGAATTGCTTGCTTGGCGGAGGAAATGCAGCCTCACCTAAATCCAAATTGCTCAGGCGGCAAAAAAATAAACAACCAAAAGATGGAGACCAATACAAGACTGGAAGATGGCCTTCGCCTAGTGCACTCGAAAGGCGTAAGGATAAGAAGAGTCTTGCGACATGCGGTCCGCATAGATTCCTTGTACACCGCCATGGAAACCATGACACAGACAAGCGACGTGTTGAGCGAGACGGTAACCATCTCCGCCGATCGTAGATCGAGGAGGCTGGCATTTGTGATCGCGAAAGTCCGTGTCGCGAAGAGAGCCGGGCCACAATTGAAAGCCCTTCAAAGTAGGTCGACACAAGAAGTGGCCTCATCCGCAATGAACCCTATGCTGACTCTCGCCAGTAAACCGGAGCATAGCTCCGCACCCAAGATCGGAAGATGCAGGGCCGAGGGCAGCCATTCCGTGAACAAGGCAAGGGCCTCAATGCATTTCGCGAGCACTTGCAACGATTGCATGCGTGAATTGACAAGGCAAAGAACAATTTCGCCAGAGCTAAGCTTCGCCCGTGGAAGGAGAGACCACTATAATACCCGCCACTCAGCCCCACCACGCAAGAGTTCCGCAGGCATCAGCGACGCCGTCTACCTACTGCACCCCCAAGCCCATGCCACCCCGCCCCACGTGAGGGCCACGCCCTATGCCCCGCCCGGCAAAAACAACCTCGATGCTGCCGAGGATTGACCCAATCGGTCGAGAGCTCGGGGAGCCGAGGCGAAGCCACAATGTGGTGGTACGTGGCACGGCGGAAGAGGGGAGGGACCTCGATTAATCGGCTCCAAATGTTGATTCTTGCTTGCGAATGACATTCCCCACGTGCGGTAAACATTATTAGGGCGTAGACGCCATGGCGCCAACACCCAAACCGCCCGGGTGGTCACGTTTCACAAAGACGAGATGTGTAAGGAAAGCGGCCATCTGGCCGGGGTAAGCTGAAAGGAAAGGAAGCAGAGTATTGACCGAGATTCTTGACCCAACAAGAAGACCGCGAGTACGCGAGTTGGCTAAAATTAAAAGCATTCGACCATGACGAGGAGCCGCGAGGACAAGATTCAAATTTTGGATGTACCATCTTTTGTCACGACTCTTGCTAACCCTCCAAAGGCCTGGCGAGCCACTCCCTTCCATTTGCTCGCATATCTCGGAGCCGCTCAAGGTGCCTGCACCTTTATACCGCATCTCGCCGCTTCCATCGCCACCCCCTTCTGCTTTATGCCATGCAATCCCCACCGCCTCGCCAACAAATAGGAATTGTGCCTCCGCGCTGGTCTCGAATTGCCGGGCTTCCCATGGCGGCGTAAGGGAGATAGTCTCAACAGATTTGCTGCAAAACATGGATCTCATCTTCCCCTCCTTGAAACATTGGAGCATCACGGTGACCCGCGAGGATACGAGACTTGCCGTGATACCAGCACTACTCAATGCCAATGATTGCACAGAAAGCGAGGGGCATGGGGGTTGCATGCTACTACCGAAACAACCTTGGCACAATCAATCTCCTTGTTCAAAAACGTATAAGCACAACCGGTGACTTGTGGGTGAGTGTGCAAACCGGCAAGAGTGCACCCTTCTTTGTGGCATACCGCTACTTTCCACATGCGTGCAGTTAACTTCTATCACACCCACTTTCGGATGTGGATAGGCCGGATCCCTATGTCGATCTATATGATGACATCACTTAGGCATGTCATACTCATAGAGACTTCAATGCACGCAGACCGGTAGAACAACCCATGAGATTTGATCCCTTGACCGATGATATATTGTAGTTGCGTCTGCAGAAGGAGCTTACACGGACATCGATGACAATCAGGTCACGCTGCTATGGTCGAATGATTGCTTTTGCTCTATGAAAGATCTTTGACACGGTAATCTCGCAATGGGCGACCGGTGGCCTTCCACCATAAAACACTTGTAGGCGGGGAAAACCGGGGCGGATCTAGTGTGGTGGACTATATGTTGGTGCTGGCGGGGATATGCATGTCATCAAGCACTTTCGGTGGGAACAACTAATAGGGATGAAGAGATCGACTCGGACCACTTACCACTTTACTTGAAGTTGGCTTGGCGGGTTGTGCGAACCCGGTGCAACAACTCCTCACATGCCTCAATTTGCGGCGGATTATGAACATCACGGGGCTTATGCCCGGTCTTATAGATGACTGGCATAAATTTTGCAATATTCTACACTAGAGCAACAGACAGGGCCGGGGCGATGATGTGCTTAGGATTTGCCCGGCGAGAGGTGCTTTGGGATAAGCGCCCGCTGACGGACCTCCGGGGAACACAACCTTCCCATGTAATCAATGGTTTGATGCACGAGTGCAAAAGGAACACAAATGCGGGCTCGCCAAGTCCACGAACCCCGCTTTACGCCCACATGCGGTCAACCGATGTCGCATCTTCTTTAAAGCTAAGAAAGCCGGTACATTCGCGGTAGCATCAAGGGAAATGTTTTACCTCTGGAACGTCACCCGGGACATTCGGCGAAAGGGGTTCTTAGAAAGCGGTACAACCCACGGGAATATCGCCCCGGAAAGGTGGAGGCAATACTTGCAAGATTATCGACCCTCGGGGTGCACATGCGGGGATTACCCTTGCAAGAAGGCCCATCTTTGGAAATCACGCATTCGGACGTGGAACAAGGCTTCTGGCCGCCTTGCCAATGGGAAAGCCGGACTTGGATGGTATGCGGTGAGAATTGCTTAAGTGGGCGGGCCGTCCATAATACGATCTTGTGGCCGCCTTTGTTCAACAAGGCATTACAGAAGGCTTCATTTCACAAATGGACCAATAGCGGTTGTTCCCATCTATAAAGGCGGTGACCCACCCGGCCCGTCCCAATTCTGGGAACAATCATGAATTGATTCGGTGTTTGCAAACCGCTTACCGGGATTCTCGAAAGCGGTTAATGATGCTGGGCAAAGCGGCCAGAGGTGGGCCCTCACCTGTGCGGGATTCGACCCGACACTCAACCATTGACCACATCTTCACGCTATAACTCATTGAAGACGGTGAGAACCGCCATCGATCTATATTGTTGTTTTGTGGATTTTTGCATGCGAAGGCATTTGACACCGCCCCTCATGGGAAAACTATGGGCAAGACTGCAACAACTGGGGTTCCTGTAGATTTGCGTAATGCCGTGATATGAAAGATGCTCGGTCGGTTGCGCAGACAAACCAGCCATTTGATAGTAGTATCGGGGGTTCGCGGTGATGCCCTCTCTCCCAACATTGTTTGGGCTTTACATTGATCAATTGGGGAGTCGGGCTTGCCGATAATGGGGGCTGGAGCTCACCTTCTCTATCGATCATCGACAGCCAATATATGCTGAAAGGACCTCCTAGTTTACACACCAGCGGACATGCAACGACATCTCGATGCCCTGGACATTCCCCGCCAAGGAATGATATGGCGTCAACCCTGGCCAAAACTAAAGGTGGTTTTCATATCATCTTCCCGCCACCGAGGTCCCTCCTTCGCCTACAAAGGCGGAATGTGGAAGTTGCATCTACATACAAGTATTTGGGAGGAGTTTCCTTCTACTATGCACTGGGACACATCCATGCGGCCACAAGTGACGGCGGCTGTACTTGGCACTATATGCGATGCAAAACAATAGTCATAGAGCGGAGTTGTATGATTGGGCCCATCAGTCACACTGCTCAAGGTCTTAGTAGAGCCCGGCCCTTTATACGGTGGAAGTATGGGGCCCAGAGTATCACTTGCTACTTGGAATGACTTGAGCAGGTCCAAAAAGCCTTCCTAGTAATGAGCACTAGGGGTGAAGTCCATAGTCCAATATCAAATTCCTACTGCAGGGAGACAGATTCTTGCCTCTTGGGGCCCCCCCGATAAGCATTATTGTCTATTTTTCAGAAGGTGGTCAATATGGGCGATGCTCGTCTCCCCTAAACTAGCTTATATCATGGCAATGGGGGCCGCAGCGCCCTCAAGGCCTGGGCGGAGGGAAAAGAGAGCTCAATGGTTGGCTAGATGGAATGTGCAGGAGCACATGTGCATACATGTGCAAAAGAGGCAGATCACCATAGCTTGAGGCAATATCTTGATGCTTGCTTCCTCAGCAAGCTTTGGGATGCCAATGCCCTTGAACATGTCAAGATAGCACACTACCAGCGCCACATAAATCCCACATTGGAACGAGGCCCGCAATGCTACCTGCGTACCCACTTGCCCATGAAAAGGCGCAGACTCATTGCCTCCATTCGCACAGGGGCACATCATCTTCGAATTGAGACGGGCAGATGGATTGGTGAGCCACGCCAGGACAGGCTCTGTCAATGCTGCCAAATGGGAGTCATTGAGGATGAATCTCATACCCTTCAAAGTTGCCCAGCATATGATCAAATTCGGACGCGCTATGCTGAGTTGGTCAGGCCTGGCCAACCGTTACATGTGACATTGAGCACAGCATCCGTACGGGTGCTAGGATCATACCTTCAGAAGGTTATGGACATGCGAGATCAGCTATGTCCTCGGGCACAATGTATATATACATTGATGTATACTTGTACAGTTTGACAGCATTCTTATTACTGCCACGGTTTTTCCCTCGAAAACCCTTCGGGGCGGGGGTTTTTTAACCCGGACAGTAATAAGTTTGCTGCGCTCCTTATGGGTCCCATAGGCCGAATTGGCCCCAGTGGACGATAAAAAATCATTCTCATTCTCATTCTTACCTTCTCTCCTTTGGTATACATGCCTCTCTACCTCCTCGGTTTGCTCCTCCTGCTGGGCTCCTCTTGGGCCACTTCTTCTTCTTCTTGTGAAGATGATGTGGATGCCAACTCCAATTCCTCATAGGAAGTTCTTGACGCATTGAGGGCTTGGTCTACTACGGTGTCGAGGAATTCATTTGGTGAATCCGAGGTACTCAAATTTTTATCCCGCCTCGGTCGCGAGATGGAATCCGCTTGTTTGATGCACTCCATGACAGCTAGGGAATTTCTTTTCTAGAATTCGCCATGCAATAGGGAAAGGCTCGAGGATACAATCTTGGAAGTTTTATAAAATAGAAGGTTTAGGATACAATCTTGGAAGTTTTAAAAAATAGAAGGTACTTTTAGAGAGATTTTTAGAGGTCACTTTTCTTTTGTATGAATGCATTTAGGACTGTGAGTTGTTAGTTAATGTACTTTCACTAATCACTTAAGTATCTTTCAAAAAAACTATATTTCTTTTGCAAACATTGTCCAAATACTGATAGTTGCTCGAATACCATTGTGACGCTCCTTGTGCTATATATGACAACCCGCCATATTGAAGGACCTTCTCCATCCAACAGCAACCCTTCGCGTGGGCCCTCTAGCTAGCCTGCATCTGGGATGGCCAAATAAACGAGCAGCAGACATGGAGGTGTCATTTTTGGCTCGTCCCCTATAGGCTCCTACGTCAGCAGAAGTAAACATAACAATGTAACCACTAGCAACAATATAACAACACGACTATCTCGAAGGATAGTGATAATCCATCCCATATCATATACATCAAATGAAGGCTCCTATCCGGGCTCAGACTCAAGGGGGAGTCGACTGACAGCTGGGGTCTCCAGATAGATCAGACTGAATTATGGCAATGACTTGGGCAATAGACGATGGTTTAGGGTTGACCACTCCATTGTCCTTCCTGTGCACACTTTGCAGATAGGCTAAATCAGGCATTGTGTGACTGTAACCTACCGAAGACGTAATCTTATGATACCACCTAATGAGGCTACTTCGAGTTGCATCTCCGCGATCCGATGAAGTAGGAGGATTGAACCAACATCATATATCAACATTACTTGTCCTCAAATCGGAGCTGCAAGCCCAAACTGGGATCAGAAGCTAGTGGAGTCAAAAGTGGCCTAGGTTTAGGGTTTGGCCTTTTATGTATTAGGGTTCACATATGAAAGGCCACTCGGCCCCAATAGGGCGTATCCATGTGACGGGTCAACTATGGGATGAAGCCATATGAAAATGGGTTCCTTCCTTAGGTTGGCAAAGTTATGTAAATAACGTACTTGTGCCTCCACACGGTATGCATACAAGTCTAGTAATATAGATTTGTGTATCGTGAGCGTGACCTAGGGTATACGTATTTAAACCATTTACTCTAGGGGAACATCACAGATGATGATTTGGACGACATTATGACATCGAAGACCAATTTCATGCTTTGACACTCTGTGTTGAATATTTTGTAAAAGCTTGTTTTAAATTGCTTTTCTTGCAATTTCATTAGCTATATAAGACCTAAGAACATACATGCATATATACATACATACATATTGGATACAATGTTTATGCAATATTTCTATTGTTATTTTTATGTTAAAAACCATGCAAATCTAAAAGAATACTAAAATGTCTATTTTGCAAGGTTGTTTCCCTCATACTAGTGGCACTTTTGTGTCAAACTTAGCCCCTTTTGTGTCAAAATATCTATGTATTTCGGCTTGACAATGTCGGTACATTGACACTTGCTTGATGCAATCACGTGCCATAAGTGCCACAATAGAAAATAGAGAATTGATGTCAAACTCTCCATATGTTTGACACTATAAAATGACACAAATGTTTTAAAGAAGGTGACAAGAAGCTATTACAAAACATGATATAAATGCATAACAAAATTGACCCAAAACCTTAGCACTAACGACGTTATGGTAGGCACAAACTTATTGCTAGATTTGATTTTAAATTGTCATAACCTGTCTGCAATACATGATGCAATCATCATTAAAAAAGCTAACAAAAAAGTACCAAGAATTTGACACAAATATGTCACAAATGCGATGGTGCTATTGACACAAGTATACTGACACAAGTTCTGACGCAATCGAATTGATTTGCATCACTTTCAAGCTTTTGACACAAATCTGACAAACCTTCAAAGTAGTGACGCAAGGTTTGACACAAAACCCCTATCCTCTTGTAGTGTGTAGTTTTTTGTGGAACCCAATCTCACCCCCCAAGATTCGGGTATTGCTGTGGCAGATTGTGCACTGTTCCTTGAGGGTGAACACGTGGGTTCACAGGATCAACCCGCGGATCAGTGACCTGTGTCCTATGTGTGGTGCTTGTGTGGAGACCCTGGAACACTGCATGTTTCTTTGCTCAGATATCCAGCCGGCATAGCAGTGGGTCCAGCGCCTCTTCCATACCTCGCTCCGTAGTCAAGAGGTTCTTTTCGGGGTGTACCCTAACAGGTGGTCCCAGCTTCAGAGTCTGCCCTTTCATCTGTGTAAAGCCTAATTGTTGTGGCTAATTTGGAAGCGACGACGCATGAAGGTGTTCAGAAATGCAGAGATGCAGTCTGAGGCTTTGGTCCCACAGTTGAGGTACAAATTATATCTCTCTTATCTGGCGTCCCCTCGGAAAGAGCAGTTCAAAGCAGCGTTCTGGGAAAGAACCCTCCACATTGTAGACAGTCTAGGCAGATTTGTGGCATGAGTCATAGATAGGTACACATGTTAGGTGGGTACAAGCTCTAGTGTGGGCAGGAGTACCCTAATATCGCTCATCTTGTATTTATTCTGGATCAATATTAGTTAATTTGATCCTTCAAAAAAAAAAAACATTATAGTATGAACTGGGAAAAGAAAATCTTGATAAAGAACTCAATATCTTACTAAGGAATTAAAAATGAACCAATTGCAATGCCGTTTACCTATAGAAGAAGAGGATGTACAAGGAATAGCTACTGAAAACACTATTCTGTTCTATTCATCCGTCACATTCTGCAAAAAAAAATGGAAAAAAAAAAAGAAATGATTAGACTAGAGCATATATCAAGAAAAGATATAACTATTCTGGTGGTTCCATCTCCTTTCAAATTAGGCACAAATATTTGTTTCATGTCTACTTCACATGACATATTTAGACAAAGAAATAGACTGTCATTATCGCCATGAAGAGGAGAATAACCAGCTTCGTTACCTGTTAATTTTTGTTATGTCTCATCTCATGGCCAGAAAATATAAAGAACTTGCAATATCCCAAATCGGCATATCTGACAATATCCTTGGAAGAAATTGGCAGAGTTAACAATATTCTTGGAAACACACTGGGCCAAACGATCTCCATTTCTCTCCCTAAATCCTAAACCAAAAAGCTCAAGGTAAGCAAACTATTTACCAGGTAATAGCGGGTGATGTAGGCTGCAAAGAGTTGAAGGAATCTTCAAAAAGTGAGTGGTTCTTAGCAAAGGAAGCTCACTCAATCTAACTCTCAAGCTGATTAACATCGGCTGTGCATCCTTCCCGCATCTTTGAACAAAGGACAAACATCAAATGGTTACAAATTATTGAAGATTTGCATACAAGCTTAAAGGAAGCGGCCAAGAGCACCTCAGGCGCTAAAGCACCTTCCGCTGGAGCTCCAACGAGCTGACTGCAAAAATAGTAGGCGGGAGAGTGTATATTTGAACGGAATGTTTGAAATAGAGCCCATGTTATATTTAGATCCCAACATATTCTTTAGAACATGTCAGATCAAGGGTCATCACAAAAACACATCACACCCCTGTATTAAAAATTGCTCCCCATACGTATCAATATACGTAGATACATATGCAAGAAAAAACAAATACATCCAATTGAATCATCGAAACAAATTATTGAGCAGTTGAGAGGCCCATTATCAGTGAATAGAGTGTGCAACTCCAACAAGATGGGACTTCCTTGGATCTGTTGTCGCGTCACAAAAAAAGGAGGCTTCATTCCAAAGCCATAACTTCCACATCGTTAGGTCCAACAAAAACAAACCCAAAAGGAACTGCATAGAAACAAGAGCCAAGCCAACTATACATTCATCTAAATCTGCCACTCACTCCTACCTATAGTTACTACTAACAGAGTAATTCTGAGATTCAAGAAGAATAGCAGCAACAAAGATAGGCTTTAGCGAGAAGAAATTTGCTGAAGGCGCCATATTTTATAATTTGCATCAGACTCTGGCCCTGATGAGAATAAGAAGCATCCAGCTACTACAAAAGAGACGACATAAGAAACGACACTGACTTTGTAGGCCAGAAATAGGAAGGTCATGCACAGGACAAAAGTTTAAAATTGAAATCATGGGAAAAAAAAGTCAAAAGAAGTAAATAAACCCCCTTTTTCGCTGCTCCATTACCCAATCATAGACAAACAAATTTGGAACCTTACTGCTCTTCCTTGTCACTTTTTCCGACCAATTAGATGTACAAGATCTACATATATCAAGAAAAGATATAACTATTCTGGTGGTTCCATCTCCTTTCAAATTAGGCAAAAATATAGCGCATAACACTTGTTTCGTGTCTACTTCACATGACATAATAGACTGTCATTATCGCCATGAAGAGGAGAATAACCAGCTTCGTTACCTGTTAATTTTTGTTACTGTCTCATCTCATGGCCAAAAAATATAAAGAACTTGCAATATCCCAAATCGGCAGATCTGACACTATCCTTGGAAGAAATCGGCAGAGTTGACAATATTCTTGGAGGCCAAACGATCTCCATTTCTCTCCCTAAATCCTAAACCAAAAAGCTCAAGGTAAGCAAACTATTTACCAGGTAATAGCGGGTGATGTAGGCTGCAAAGAGTTGAAGGAATCTTCAAAAAGTGAGTGGTTCTTAGCAAAGGAAGCTCACTCAATCTAAATCTCAAGCTGATTAACATCGGCTGTGCATCCTTCCCGCTGAACAAAGGACAAACATCAAATGGTTACAAATTATTGAAGATTTGCATACAAGCTTAAAGGAAGTGACCAAGAGCACCTCGTGCACTAAAGCACCTTCTCCGGAGCTCCAACGAAATTTTCGCAAAAAATAGTAGGCGGGAGAGTGTATTTGAAACTAATGTTTGAAATAGAGCCCATGTTATATTTAGATCCCAAAGATATTCTTCTAACATGTCGATCAAGGGTCATCACAAAACACATCACACCCCGATTAAAAATTGCTCCCCATAATGATCAATATACGTAGATACATATGCAAGAAAAACAAATACATCCAATTGAATCATCGAAACAAATTATTGAGCAGCTTGAGAGGCCCATTATCGAGAAATAGAGTGTGCAACTCCAACAAGATGGGACTTCCTTGATCCGCTGTCGCCACAAAAAAGGAGGCTTCATTCCAAAGCCATAACTTCCACATCGTTAGGGTCCAACAAAAACAAACCCAAAAGGAACCGTATAGAAACAAGAGCCAAGCCAACTATACATCTAAATCTGCCACTCACTCCTACCTATAGTTACTACTACTAACAGAGTAATTCTGAGATTCAAGAAGAATAGCAAAGAACAAAGATAGGCTTTAGCGCAGAAGAAATTCTTCAAGGCTTATATTTTATAATTTGCATGGACTTGCCCGATGAGAATAAGAAGCATCCAGCTACTACAAAAGAGACGACATAAGAAACGACACTGACTTTGTAGGCCAGAAATAGGAAGGTCATGCACAGGACAAAAGTTTAAAATTGAAATCATGGGAAAAAAAAGTCAAAAGAAGTAAATAAACCCCCTTTTTCGCTGCACCATTACCCAATCATAGACAAACAAATTTGGAACCTTACTGCTCTTCCTTGTCACTTTTTCTGACCAATTAGATGTACAAGATCTATTGCGCAAGAAGAATTTAAGAAATATCCCATGTATAGGATGCATCAAAGATGGTTCTTATAATATAGCAGAGTCGGTATAGTTTAACATGCAAGAGAACGTCGCACATGATGCTTTTCAGATCATCATCGCATGTGATACTAGAGCAAATGCCATCCCCCGCACAGTGAACACTATTATGAACAATGCAAAGGTGATCATGAGCATTATTAATAACAATTGAAACTTAAATATGGATAATGTTGTTTTTCCACAGGGTTTCAGTGTTTCATAACATTGCTAAAAGCATATGTACACATACCATACATTTATTTAGGGTTAGTAAAGCATGATTACGAGATTCAAAATGACCATCATCCTTGTTGTATTAACTATATGTTTATCTGGGACTAAACAAAATACGAAAAATGAAGGAAAATTATAGGAAGGAAGGAAGTATATTTTAACGTGCAAGAATGTATTTTAACCCATTGAACCATTAATACAAGCTATCATCTTATTTCAAGCGCTTTATACCAAATGGGTGAAAATTTTACCTACAATAAGTAACGACTCTCATGTTTTAACCTAGAATATTTGTTGTCAAAATCCTTGAAATATAGAAACCTAACATTGCTATTAGAATACTTAAAGCCCCAATTGAAGAAGA
This sequence comes from Isoetes taiwanensis, assembly GCA_021234155.1. Lineage (NCBI taxonomy): Eukaryota > Viridiplantae > Streptophyta > Lycopodiopsida > Isoetales > Isoetaceae > Isoetes > Isoetes taiwanensis. The sequence goes on from JAJEKV010000040.1 coordinate 6,245,236, forward strand.
TTGGTCTCAAGGTCAAAGTGAGGTCGACATTCAACTCTTTCCTAGCTAGATTTGAAGGTCAAGTTCAACAAATTTTCTTGAAGTTCCCCTTCTTTCATTCCTTGCCAAATTCTTAAGCCAGCATCCTACAAGCCCTAGTCGCGCAAGTCAATAAAGGAATTTACATTGCATAGCAAATGTGTTTTTTGATTGTCATGTCTGGGGTGGAGGCTCTGACTCTTTCACCTCTCCTACACAACCATTGGGGAATTTGCGATGTATGAATTCTCCCCCCACTTTTTTTTTTTTTTGGAGGGGGGGGTGTAGTTGCAGTCATTTGAGTTAGGTTTCTACTCCCTCTTTTTACCAAAATTCTCAACGTCTCATTTTTTTATTCTCTCTCCAAACTTCAAACTTCAATTTGGTCAAAGACTAGAGGCTAAAGTCAACTTTAGATTATATTAGGTAAAATCATAAAAGGCCACTAGCAGTAAACTGTGGGGTGGAAACATTCCCAACTGAATGCCAACCCAAAAGTCACTGCAGTGTTTTCACATTTGAACCTCTATCATACTGTTAAGTATGATGGTATGGAAAATGACCAGGATAGGTAGAGCGTGTGTTAGAGCGAATTTTAGAGCCCCTATGTATTTTTCCTTGGTGGAGGTATTCAAACCCTAGTGTTGTACTGCACATTTGGTGGAGGTACGAGTCCCTCCATGTATGTGTTTATTGTTCTTTTTGCATGTCTGACTCGGCATGAGGATGGAGGGGAGAGTGGTGTATGCTCCAGAGGCTGAAACGTGGCCATTTTCATCAATAACTCAGTGTATCATCTCTAGACATGCATATGGAGCCATAGCAATTGAAAAAACAGAGTTTGAATCTATCGGCCATTCCGAATGATCCCAAACAATTTTACTACTGCTAAAGTCACTCTTAACTTCTAATTGCCACATCGGAAGAAGGATAAACGACCAATTTCAACCTCTAAAATATAAACCCTTCAAGAACCTAGTACCTCAAAGGATTTATGTTTTGAAGGCCATATCATAGCAAGGTTTAACCAGGATCTTGTACCATGTCATCATGTAGAGGGAGGGTGTCAATGCTGGAAGATGGATCCTTGAAACCTTATGGAATTAGCATGCCTCAAAAGTCCTCTCCCAAAGTTTTTTGGACTTGTTCAAAAAAGGGTCCTTGAACATAGGATTCAACAGTGCACCGCGCAAATGGCTTTTCCAAAAGTGTCGAAGAGGCCTTTGGCACAGTCTAAGTGACGTCGGACCCTTTTGGCTGCTACACAAATAATTTGGCACTGAATAAATCGTTAAATATCATTCTAGCTCATTTGGAAGCTAAGGTTATTTTGTCCTAAACTTTCCTGGTCCTCCTCCCCTTCTCTTAAACCGTAGGTGCTCTGAAAGCCGGTCACACGTTTTCAATTATAACTGGAGATCTGAAAGTCCGTTTCAGCCGAAATCTGTTGCGTTGGAAAGCCATCTCAGAGTTCTTTCTATTGGTATGTGATTTGCATATGTTTCACTGATTATTTTACATCAGAAACGCAGATTTTCGGGCTGCAAATTGGGGTCCCAAAAAACCCTGAAGTGCTGCTGGTGCTGCCCAAACAATTTTGATCATATCTGGAGATCAAGAACTCCGTTTCTGCTGAAATTTATTGCGTTGGAAAGTCATCTCAGATTTCTTCTTATTGGTACGTAATTTGCATATGTTTTTAATAATTTTTCCTCTGCAAAAACTCGAACTTTTTGGCTGCAAATCGAGGGCGCAAAAAAAACCCTGAAGTGCTCGTGGTGTTGTCCACATACTTTCTATCGTATCTGGCGGATTTTAACTCCGTTTCAGCTGAAATTTGTCACGTTGGAAAGCTCCCTTAGTGATCTTTCTGAAGGTATGTGATTTACATGTGTTTGAATGGTGTTTCCATAGCAAAAGCACAGATTTACAGCCTGCACCACCACTCTGTGGTTCATATTATATTTTTGTTCATATCTCTTTCTCTGTGACTCGGTTTCTCATGAAATTTATATCTTTGGAAAGCTCTCTCAGAGTTCTTTCAAAGATATTTTATGTTGCTAATGTTTAGACAGGATTTCAGAGCAAAAACAACAGATTTTCAGTGCTGGCTTTAGGGTTTCCATTGTTCGATTTTTTAGCACTATATACTTTTCTTCATATCTATTGATCCGGCAGCTGCTTTTGGGAGCAATGCATATCATTGGAATTCTTGTTCTCGGATGATTATAAAGACATATGGTTTGTACACATTCGCTTAAGATCCGAGAGGAGAAAAACAACAAGTTTTTGCAACCCGATTTTAAGATTTGGGATTCGTGAGGGTGTGATACCATCCAATCACCTTGGCTTAAAGCATTTACATGCGAAGCCTTGCGCATCCCGTCTGTAAGGGGGGAAAACCATTGCTTATTTTCATTTCGAGACCGCCGTGTAAGAAGATGGCGAGAGGTTGCACTAGAGGTTGCGCTTGATTTATGCACTTGAACGCTTTGCATTGCGTGTCCGTAAGGTTAAAGAGCCCACGACTTGTTTCTTGCACTTGGAAGCCTACTCCGCCTCTCCGACATGGGAAGCTTTGGGGGGCGCCCCGTAAAGGACGTAGGTTGTGCGCATAAGTGCTTGGAGGCTTTCGGACAAGTGTCTATAAGGTGGCGAGGTTGCACTAGAGGTTGCGCTTTGATTTATGCACTTGAACACTTTCGCATGGTGTGCAGTAAGGTGAAAAGAGCTCGCACTTGCTTCTTGCGCCCGGAAACCCTGTGCACCGCTTCCGACATGGAAACTTTGGACGGGCGCCCGTAAAAGCGCGGAAGGTTGTGCATCATCAAAGTGCTTGGAGGCTTCGGCATTGCCGCCCGTAGGGGTGACAATCGTATTCATGGCAACTCCCGGTGATAGAAGAGACGAACGAGCCACCGTCCCTTCATCTAACCCCACGATATACATGTGGATGGTGTCGTCTGGCCGTCCCTCTACCTAGCGCAGATGGGCAGCAAAACTTCTACCGGGAGAGTACATAGATGCCATTCTCAATCGCGAGCCCGATGACACCGCAAAATTGACCAGTGCAATACAAAAAGAAAAGAGAAGGCAAAGTCTCGCAACAAGCGCATAGCTCGGCGGCATATGATGGATACTCTAGCCCCAGCGACAGAAGCGTATCCGCGTGCTTCACCACCACCAAACCCGGTAGTTGAGGAGCACTAGAAACGAGTTCAAGCAATGACAGAGGGCAACAGAGCTCGAATTGCTTGCTTGGCGTAGGAAATGCAGCCTCCGCACCCAAATTGCTCAAGAGGTACCGGCTATTGAAAAACGGTGAGGTGTTTCGGCCTGGAGACCGTATACGCACACGAAGATGGCCTTAAGCACTAGTGCACTGAAAGGCGGAAGGATAAGAAGAGTCTGACATGCAGGTCCGCATAGATTCCTTGTACACCGCCATGGAAACCATGACACGCAGGGACAAGCGACGGTTGAGCAGGAGACAATGGTAACCATCTCCCCGCCGATCGGGGCCGAGGAGGCTGCTTTTGTGATCACGAAAAGTCCGTGTCGCTTTTGAAGAGAGCTGGGCCACAATTGAGAGCCCTTCAAAAGTAGGGTCGAGACAAAGAAGTGGCCTCATCCGCACGAACCCTATGCTTGGACTCTCGCCTACTTGGCCGGAGCATAGCTCCAGCGACCCAAGATCGAAGATGCGGGTGAGGGCGAAGGTTCATTATTTAACAAGGCAAGGGCCTCAATCTGACGCCATGAGCAATTGCAATGGTGCATCGTGAATTGACAAGCGCCAACAATTTCGCCCGGAGCTAAGCTTCCGCCAGAAGGAGAGACCACTATACCGCCACCGCGGTAGTCCCACCGCCCAAGAGTGCAAAGGCATCGCCCCGGGCCGTCTACTACTGCACCCCAAGCCGCTCCATGCCACCCCCCTCGCCTAACGTAGGCCGGCCTATGCCCCACCGACAAACAACTCCCGTTGTGCGTGCAGATTGGACCAATAAGAAGAGAGCTCCGTGAGGAGATGGAGAAAGCCACAATGTGGTGGTGCGGGGCACGGCGAGGCAAGGAGGACCTCATTAATCGCTCCAAATGTTGATTCTTGCTCGAATGACATTCCCCGCCGGTAAAACATTATTAGGGCGAGGGCGCCATAAGCGTCCAACACCCAAACCCGCCTACGGGTGGTCACGTTCCGCATCTGAGATGTGCAAGTGGCAGACATCCTGCGCTAGGGTAGGCGACCTAAAGGAACTGCAGCATATTGACCGACCTAACCCTACCAACAAGAAGACCGCCGCGAAGTTAAAATTAAAAGCATTCGCAGCGAGGGATGAGCTACGGGACTGATTGAGGGCAAGATGCAAATTTTTCGGGCGGCGTAGAATCGCTTCACACTCTTGTTAACCCTCCGGCGACCTGCCGCCAGGCCACTCCCTTACATTTGCTGACATCTCGGGCGCTCAAGGTGCCTCACCTTCTGCATTTGCTCGCACATCTCAGGCTGCTTCCACTTCTGCCACCCCTTCTGCTGTCGCCACTGAATCCCCACCTGCTGCCCCTGCCAACAAATAGGAATTGTGCCTCCGCATGGTCTCCTGGAATTGTCGGGGCTTCCCATGGCAGAAGGGAGATAGTCTCAACTCAGTTGCTGCAGACATGGATCTCATCTTCCTCATGGAAACATGGGAGCATGCAGGACACAGGATACCCGACTTGCCAGGATACCAGCACTACTCAATCTTCAATGATTGCACGGTGAAAGCGGGGCATGGGGTTGCTTACCACCGAACAACCTTGGCACAATCAATCTTCTTGTTCAAAACGGACAAGCACAACCGGAATCGTGGGTGAGTATTGAAACCCAAAGATGCAGACCCCTCTTTGTGGCGACTGCTACTTTCCACATGCGAAAGCAACTTCTATCACACCCAACCGGATGTGGATAGGTCGATCCCTATGTCGATCTATATGATGACATACGCTTAAGGCAATGTCATACCTTTTGGAGACTTCAATGCACGCACTGGGGGTAGAACAACCCATGAGATTTGATCCCTTGACTGATGATATATTGTAGTTGCGGGCCCGCAGAAGGAGCTTGGAATCAGCCACGCGCCATGGTCGGCGCTTGCTTTTGCTTGCGATCTTTGACCTCGTAATCTGCAATGGATCGGGGCTTCCACCCGCAAGGCCTTCACCCGGGGCGGATCTAGTGTGGTGGACTATGTGTTGGTGCCCCCGAAAGCGTGATATGCATGTCATCAAGCACTTCAAGTGGGGAACAACCATTAGGGATGAAGAGATCGACCGCATCACTTACCACTTTACTCGCTGGCTTGCCGCAAGGTGTCAGGCGAACCCCTGCAACAACCTCACACGCCCCGTACCGCGATTGAATTATGAACATGCAGGCTTATACCCGTGATGCTTATAGATGAACCGCGTAAATTTTCGGTAATATCCTACACTAGAGCAATGTATAGCCGACCGGACCGAGGTGCTTAGGATCGCGCAGAGGTGATTTTGTGGATAAGCCGCCACGGACCTTCGTGGAACACAACCTTCCCAATGTAATCAATGGTTTGATGCGAGTGCAAGGAACATAAAACCGTCTGGCCAAGTCAGAATCTCACTTTTATGCCCACATGCAGTAGTCAGACAAATGAGATCTCCTTTTAAAGCTGTTAGTGCCAAAATACTGCGATCAGTATGTGAAAATGGCGACTCTCCTGAAACATCTGTGACCTTTCCGGGCGGCGGTTCTTAGAAAGCCAATACACCACAGTGTGAAACACTGAAGGAGGCAATACCGGGTGTCACCATATACTTAATTTCGCAGCACACATGCAAAGATTACTCCCTGTGTTAGCGCCCGCGAAATCACAGATTCTGACGGTACATTGGCCTTGCCAATGGAAAGCCCCGCACTTGGATGGTATGTGCGTTAATTGCTTAAGTGGGGCGCGGTGGTCCATAATACCAAGGCCGACCGCCTCATAAAAGCCAAGGCATTATAGGAAGAAGCCCGGGCTGTGCTGGGACCAAGGTGTTGAAACCCTCTATAAGGGCAGTGACCCACACCGCCTGTACCACCACTGAACAATCAGTGGTCGGGCCGGCATTTGCAAAACCTCAGGCGGCTGGGATTCCCGAGCGCCAGCCTGATGGGTCAAGTGCAGGGCAAGCAGAGGTGCTGGCCTCACTCAGCAAGATCTGCATCCCCAAGACTTCAAATTATTGACCACATCTTCATACGCTTAACTCGATTAAAGCATAGGAACTACCATCGGATCTATATTGTTGCTTGCGGATTTGGCGTAAGGCGCGGAGTTGACCGCGGCCTCGAGGTAAACCATGGGCAAGACTGGCCAGCTGGGGTTCCCGACGGTGAATGCAGCCGCATGTGCTAAGTGGCAGTGATGATGCTCGTTGGTTGCGCGCATAAGCCAACCATCGCTGATAGTATCGGTGGGGGTCTGGCCGTGATTAGCCGACCCTCCTCAACATTGTTTGCATTGATCATCTGAGAGCCGGGTTTACCGATAATGGGTGGGCGGCGGAGCTCATCTTCCTCATCGATCATCGTGACAGCTATATGCCGATGATGTGGACCTCCTAGCTTACATGACACCAAAGAGACATGCAACGACATCTCGATGCCCTGACATACCCCGCCAAGCTGTGCGCACAACCGCCAAGACTAAGGTGGTTTTCATACTTATCTCACGCCACCGAGGGTCCCTCCTCGCTTACGAGGCCGTATAATGTGGAAGTTGCATCCACATACAAATATTTGGAGTGAGTTTCCTTCTACTATGCATCTGGGACACAACTATACCGGGCTAAGAGTGACGACAGTTTGAAGTGGCACTATATGCAATGCAAAAACAATAGTCATAGAGCAGAAGTTAAAGGATTGGGCCGACAATACACTGCTCAAGGTCTTGGGAGCTCGTCTTTTATCCTGAGGATATCACTTAGTGCATAAGGGATACGATGTGCGAGGGAAGGTCATAAAACCTTTCAGACACGCTTTTAAGGTCTAAAAACCTTTCCGAAGGAAATACATCACTAGAGAGATTGATTTTTAAGGTCTAAAGAACTCTCCAATATTCGCACGCTTTAGGTTAAAACCCCTTTATCATCTACACCACATGGTATGGCCCACACTATGTGAATCCTCGGGCCTTTTATATGGGGTGGAAGCATGGGGCCCAGAGAATACTTGTCACTTGAATGACTTGGAGCAGTCCAGAAGCCTTCTTAGTACGAGTAATTAGGTGAAGTCCACATCTCCATATCAAATTCTAATGCAGAGATGTAGATTCTTGTTTCTTCAGAGATGCCCCTGATCGCCATATTGTTCTATTTCGCATAGTGGTCACGCCGGACGCATGCTCTGCCTCAAACCAGCCGCGTACCGCGCAGTTTTTGGCCGCGGAAACATCAAGGCCTCACTGGAGGAAAAGAGAGCTCAATGGTGTGTGCAGTGACACTGTGTGCATACATGTGCAACAGAGGCGCATTGCTGCGGCTTGAGGCAATATTCGACGCTTTGCTTCCTGTACAGAAGCTTTTGAATGCTAATGCCCTTTGAACATGCTGCAAGATAACAAGACATCACCGGGGCCACACATTCCACATTGGAACGAGGTCCGCAATGCTACCTCGCTGTGATCCACTTCTGCCTACGGTAAACAGGTCATCTTCGAATTGAGACTCGCAGATGGATTGGTGAGCCACGCCGAGATAAGCTGGCTAATGCCGCCTAAACCAAGTCAATGATATGAATCTCATACCCTTCAAAGTTGCCTAGCATATGCTCAAAACGGACGCATTTATGCCGAGCGCTGGTCGTCCGCCAGCCATGTGGTGACATATACAGATCCGTAGACGGATGTTGTGGATCATACTCTCAGAGGTTACCGGATATGATCGCCCATGCCCCCGCACACACTTGACATGTATATATGCATTGATGTATACTTGTATTGAGAAGATTTATTATCGCCACGGTTTCGAAACTTTCCTATGTAGTTTTAACCCGACAAGGAATAGGTGTTTGTTGCGCCCTTATGGTCTGATAGCCGATTGGCCTTAGTGGACGATAAAAATCATTCATTCCTATTCTCCCAGCTCCAACAAGCTAAACATTTTAAAGAGCATTTGAAACTAGGTGGAAGTCACTTGTGTTTCTTGCTTGCTATAATAGACAAGTCCTCCTTAGACTCGAATATACTACCACTTATTTCCAAAATGAATCAGATGGAAATATGTTCTGCCCATCTACAATAGACCAACAACAAGTGAGTACGTGGACACGTTTTTTTTTTTTTTTTTTCATATCTATGTTTCTTTACAAATTAATTCAATATATACTAAACATTCCTCGACGAAGTCAATTAGCCATGGCACAACCCACTTGAGCAACTTCTAATATCAATCCCATACACAGATTTAATACTTCCAGCCTTTGTCTCTCAAGCCTCCGTGAGAATACATAAACCATGTAGTCAACAACTATTGAGAAACATTTGTTGACCATCAACTCGATCGACTAAATGACTGCAATTGTCCGATTACATAACTAAATGGAACAAGCATAGACAAGTTCATAAAGCCTTCAAGAAATGTGGCCAAATGATGAAGTGGATTTTAGGGACCAGCTCAACCTCCAAAACCAAAAAGAAAGGGTAGTAGAACATCATTGGAAGAGCCAAATGCAAAGGATCAAAAGTGCATTGTCAATTGAACGATAATGCTAGAAAATTAGTCACCATCATATATAGATTCTAACAACGAAGAAAAATTCCCAACAACCAAAATGTGTTGTAAGACTAAAATTTGATTGAATAAAAGACAAATTTTTCCATACATGCTTTCAATCAATAAGTATTATAATGCATTTACCTAAGAGGTTTATTACAATGGTGCATGGTATTTCTTTTATAAAGTTGAATAGCTTACGTGGACCAAGGATGTGGAGCGTCAACTTCTATCGCGGGATTTGCAAAAATCACTATTTAATGCCCTAATTCATTGGTTGATTTGTTGCGTCGTGATTCCACATAGCCACATATATAGGGGCACCATGTTGAGAGTTACGCCATTGTTCCATATGTCTGCTACTTCCCTTGCTTATATTCCGTGTTATATGATGCGAATGGCAAGCGGTACAACGACGTGTTTCGATGCGTGATAAATTTAGAACGACATATTTATTATGTGTGTCATGTTAATGTTTTATAAGTTATATGCAATAATCATGTCACGAGTATAGGAACGCATATCTCGCCTCGATGTCAAATATGATTCAGACAGACGTTGATGATATAGAAAACTTCATATTACAAAGTACAGAGGCGAAAGAACACAATATTTAAAATTTTGTCATTTCATATTGTGCTTTGACTAGTTTTCTACCTTTTCGCTTTTACGCACAAGCGCTTTTATCTAATATCAAAATGGTGGGAAGGGGCCCCAGGGTTTGTTATCAGCGAATCAAAGCTCGGCCCACATCATAGTTGGGCCGGCTTTTCTTCCGGTGTAATCCGTGTCGCCATTAACGCATCCGATAAAATTGGCTAAAAGATTTCCTAATTAGTTGATGGATGCAACAAATTCAGATCCATTAGCATTCTTTAAGGCCTAAACAAACTCGTCAATCATTTGAGAGAACTCCATCACCGATGTAAGGACAGCTCCAGAAGAGATAACTATTATATGATCAGAGATGAGGTATCTCGCCATTTAATGTAGCTCAACAATAAAAGGACAGAGAACGTATAAAGTAACCGGCCTTAAAAGTGTTTGCCTTATAGAGATCTGCTTGGGCAAGGAATGTAACACCCCACTCAAAGAATTCTTTACTTGACAAACACCCATCATCCGGCCATATTTACTGTAGTTAGCTGAACCCACTAGATAATTTACAGAGTTGAGCCGGCATTTTGGCTTAAATGCTCAAGGGCCTTGCCGTAAAGGAATACAGATGCATCAGATTGAATTCCTCCGCAACCAACCAAATATGTCCTCTCAACGAAAACTTAGCTATGGGCGATTGCAACTGATCCAGGTAAATTTCTTTGATTTTCACACCAGACCTAAATCCAAACGATGTAAGTGCATCCACGCGGACAAAGTCCTAGTTGGAAAGAACGTCCGGGACACTAAAAAATCAACTTGCTTTGTGTCAACTTCGTTAGTGCAAACGCACAAAATCGAAACGCCAAAGTTACTGCAATAATTTAGACCCTAAGGGTGATTTTCCACTAAAGTGTCTTACTTTATATACTTTTATGCCATATCGTAAAGAAAACTTCGTTTTCTAATACGCCAGCTCGATAGTCCCAGCATGTTACCCGGGAAAATCATTATATCGCATTAAGACCGCAAGATATAAACTGGGAATGGGAGATCAAAGCCTCTGGCCCATGAAATTGGAAGTCAAGTGTGTTTGAAGCATGAAGCCTCCATCAAAAATCTGCTATGTTTTCTAACTCAATTTGTTGGGCCATTGCTACATTCCTCAAGAATTTTGAGAGAGTTTCAAAGATTACACATTTAATTTTAGGCTTCCAATTTATAGTTTAATTCGTGACCACATCTATGCTTCAAAATGACATTTTGGATTGTCCATTCACTTGCGGCCGTAATTTGAATGATCGCCAATTTGCAACAGGCGGTGAATGCGCTCTGCGCCGAGTAAAGTTAAAATCCTCTATACTTTAAAGATTTTCTAGGAAAATTTTATCTCTGATATAAGTAGAGAGTTTTAATCTCTTTCTAGTTTTAATCTTCCTTCTTGCTTTGCTCTTCTTCCAAACATAGCTTGATTTGAACCTTTATAGCGATGTCCCAATCAAGCCATTCCTCTTTCGCTCCACTTTCTAGACGGTGAGAATTTCCCGTGAGCATATCCAACCAACATCTCATTGTCGTCATCCTACTTGGTCTCTATTAGTCATTCACATTATCCTTATGTTGTGCTGCCTGTGAGGGAAGTCTCCAAAATGGGGTGTTCTCCTTCAATAAGAGTTTTCACCGTCCACCGTGTTTCCGAACGATGCACCCTATGAAAAGAAGCGCGGGTCGTAAAACCAAGGCCAAACAGATATATCAGGAAGGGCGTAAGCAATTAACCGAAGGATCGGAAGCTATAATTTATTCATCTCATAGGGGCAAAATGCACTAAGAGTTTTACCAAAGCCGCAGGATAGGTGTTGATATTATTTGGCATAAATTGTATGTGCACTGGCATTCATGTCCCAACTCTGACAAGGATAAGTGAGGTCAAGGTGTGTGGTGCTGAAGTGGCGCGCTTATAAGGAGTACAAGACCATAAAACCGAATAACGTGGAGTGAAAACATGCAGTGGTATGCGATCTTATAGATCAGAACAAGGATAACCACCCGGCACATGCTGCCAGGTGCTATGCTCATGAAAAGTATGATGCCTGGCATGGCAAGATTTAGATGATTGAAGAACTGATGTCAGATAGAAAGAAAAGGCACCGAGATGCCAGCGAATATTCCATGAAATAAAAATGCACAGCAAAGAGGTAGTAAAGCCGTGAGTGCTAGTAGACCGAATTAACAAGAAGCGCTCATGAAGAGAGTTTAGAATTGCGGCAAAAACAAATGGCCAGTGTGAGGAAAAAATCGTGAATGTTAGAAGGAATGCCTGTAGAAATATTTTGCTGTGATTCTTTGAAAAGCTTCGTCAAGGATTAGTCTCTTGTTTGTTTGATGAACTCCTGATGACATATATGTCCTCTGAAAGTTGGAATGACTCATTCCATGTTCAGTTTCGATTTTAGCTTTAATTGTTTTTCCGAGATTGAAGCCAGCTTCCGCTGTACTATTGTTTTATGTTGTATTTGGCCAAATAAAGTACTCGTTAAAATATCTGTTTGTTTTAACCCTTCCTGTTGCTTTGGGAGCGCCTATTTTGAACCTAGATTTGTAAAATTAGAACCACATCACCGCGACTGGTAAGCACGCGAGTCTTGAAATAGTTGTCGGTTGTCAGCAAACCTGGCATATGTCATTGCTTCATTAGCAGAACTATATCGAGGAACAGAATTGCGGCTTGAGTAGAACCGAGTTCATGAGCAAAAGATCAGCAAACATACTACAAAAGAATATTTGCTCACAAAAGACTCCGTAACATCTTTATAAAGAAGCCTCCCATGAAATTAGAAAAGGAAAAGATTTATACAAGATTGTAAAATCCAAGTAACGTTGAGACTATTCATTAATAGTTTCAAAGGTATGATGTTTTCTTATCTCATAATATTTGTAAGGATAAATGGTACCTCCTTCAATCTTCCGTGCAAAGAGTTATAGCTGAAAGGTAGTCATAAATTCAACATCCTCTAACCATTTCCACTCCAGAGCATGCTGAGCAGTCAGAGGGTGAAATGCTAGCTCAATGATGTCTCCAATCCATTTCATCTTCTAAATCCCAGGACAAATTAACAATCAAAATGGCTTCAAAATGCTGTCCTAAAAAGATATTGTGCAAAGAACATCTTATGGTTGAGTGGGCAGCAATACCAAGATTATGTGAATATATTTCAGAGTAAACCCATTAGAGCATACCCACATCGAGCTTCAACATCCTAGAACATCAAGTATATTCTCTTTGGCCATTGCAATACTAACATTATGTGAATCTGAGATTTGCATGTGAAGTTCCAAGTGAGTAAATGTGTCATCAAAAGATAAATATATTGTAAAGATACTTTTGCTAACATATCTCATGAAGCACCTTCTTACTATTTATGTCGTTTCAACGATACCTTTTAAGGCCATTGAGAGTGCCTTAACAAGAAAAGAAGGAAGGTAGGTTAACTTACGCCATCCATTTCATTCGAAGTGATTTTCAGCTTTGAAATGGTTCCAGAGTGATATTGATCAGATGCTATATTTATAAAAGAGGGCCTTTTTCTTTTAATGACGTAGGAATTTAGACAAAACACGCACATCTTACAGGATTTTTCCACATGGCTGGTTGTTTTACACATGTGACCAAATAGTATTTGAGGTATTGAATCGAGTAACCGTAGTCGAGTCACCCAATGCTTGTAGTTCATCTTCCAAACCTTCTTTGCTGCCATGTATTCCCAAACATCATCTTTGAGTATCCTCGCCAGTCAAGGCCAAGAAGGCTTCCACAGAGGGAGCGAATTTCCTTGTAGTTCTATTGGGATTATGATCGCGTGAGCCCAAAAGGCCGAGGACCGTGATAAGAGGGAGATACAAGCAACAACGCAATGGGGCTGCCAGATGGGGCACCGCTGATAAGGTCCACCAGTTGCTGGATGGAAGATATGGCGCAAGCACCGCCTATGAAGTTGCTCCAGAAGTCAGCGCGATGAAGTTGGCCTGACAGATGCCATGGAAAAGGATGTGGAAGTGGTGCGGGGCAGCTCCACCTTGATGAAGCAAGCAAGTGTATAAAGGGTAGAGATGTCGCCGGAAGATGCTCACATGCAGAACCATATGGCCCACTTACAAGAAGAGATGCAGATCAATGGAGGTGCACCCAGTCCGGAGTGCACCAGCGCCACCGCACCAGCACTTTGCTACTCGCAGGGCCGAGGTGGGTGGCTACCTGTGAATCGTGCGGGTACTTCTCGTGGAGGAGCAAGGACATCCAGTACGCCAACCTTATTAGTGATTGCGAGTAGCGGGCATGCAGGATTTGCCGTAAGCTTACCACCCCGGTACTTGCAAAGCTCCAATTACAGATGGCGCCTATTATCAAGAGTCCAATCAGATCGCAGGACCGAGCATGAGACCCCTGGCCAGTTGGAGTTTGCGCTCATTGAGGCAAAATTTTGTTGCTGCAACGCACTGGGCCGTACAGTGTACGGCCCATATACCCGGATGTGATTCACGCCACCGCAACACCCGGGAAAGTAGCCAAGAGTTGGTCGAAGATATGAGAGATCTCGATGGGTCAGAGGGCCAGCTCGTTTGCGACTGGCAAGATGATGTGGCGTGCCTCCCCGCCGATGTTTGCGAGGCAAAGACTTACGAAAGCAACAAGGCCAAAGAAAAAGGAAAGCCAGCCCAGCACGTGCCGCAGCCAGTAGAGGGCGGATTGAGGCCTTCCATAACCGCAGTATATCCATCGTGGTCCCGGTGAGCAGCGCCTTTGAGTTATTCCAACTACAAAGTAGCCGCTCTCAGTGCACTCGAGCGGGATCCATGGCTACCGCATAGGGAAAGCGGTCTTCTATTGCTCGGAATTGTAGGGCCTCCCGCAGCGTATGGGTAGTGCGCCTGAATGGATCGCCGGCTGCACATGACTGGCCTTCCAGAGACATGGGGAGGCGAAGGGGGCATCGATTGCCGCACATTTGAGGATATCAAAGATTTCCTTTACTTACAATGAGCCATGGCGCACGTGTATGGTGGAGTGGCTTGCTACTTTAGGGGATGCCTTAGCATGCAAGATCACACTTCAGAAGTCTCGATGTTTAACCGCCACATGTGGGTAATGCCTAGGCTGGGAGCCCCGATCATGTCCCATTAGTCGCCACATTCCCCATGCAAAGCTCTAAGTTCTACTGTACATGGATGCGTATTACCTGGATGTCCAGATGCTGACAGTGGAACCTGGGGAGTGATGTGATATGATCGCTTATAATCGTGCAGGACAAGTGTTTTGCTTTGAGATTGCATCGCTCAGACGGCTGTTAGCTAAGCAGTGCAGCCAAGGGGACCTTCCAAGGTGACGAGAGTCATCCGCTTTGGCTTGAGACAGCCATTCAGAACACACTGCAGACCCCAGAGTGGTGGTTAGATCTAAGGTGTGGTACCGGGTCCGGCCATGTGTTTTGACATGGTAATTTGTAATGCGCGAGATGCAAATGAATGGGTCACCCGGCAGTGTTACTGGCAGAGGATAAAGGGTAGATGGGGGAGCTAGTGTTGATTACCTCTCGGTCTTGAGAAAGATCTGGATATGGTTACACACCTCCATCGCACGCTGTGACGAGGAGTTTATCGATCACCATCCGCTTTTACGTCACGTTCTGAACTGGGAGGCACTAATAGCTGAGAAGATCGCAAAGGGCATAATCCACCCGCCGAAGGCAATCCCATGTTGGTGAATTATGGGTTTGATAGCTCGCTGGCTACCTTGAAGACAGTGTGCTGGCTGGAGGGCGCCGCCATACCGGGCCGAGGCTTTGCAAGGGCCTCCAAGGAGGACACCAAGATTTCGAAACCCGTGGTTTGATGCTGATTGCAGCGTTTCGCAAAAGAGCCACCGCGCTGGTCATAGATCCACAGTGCCCCAAGACTGCGCAAGCCTCCCAAAGCCAAGAAGGGTAGATGGCGGCGGCAAAACCCAGAGCGCCTCGCTTACAAGCCAAAAGCTGCGCGCAGGTAAAGAGAGCAAGAAGCCAGTGTATGGTAATGAAGTGTGGAGCAATGGATGCACCAGAGTTATGGTATGACCCGCCAGAGCCAACGCCGGTCCATCGAGAGGTACCACGCTGGAGGGATGTTCAGTGTCTCGTGATTCAGCGAATGGTAAGTAAGGATTTGGCTGGGGCCCATCCGTGGTAGGCCCCTGACGGTGATTCACAACTGTGCTCCCAGCCGAGGCCTCCAGAGGTGGGATGATAGTAAGGTTGTTCGCTCATGTCGGTAGATGAGCCGACCACCGATTATGGTAAGCCCGTTAAAGCTCCCGTGGGTGGTGAGGAAGAAACTTTACTAAGCGGGTCAGAGGAGTGCTGTGGGTGCGCACTGGTCAGCAAGTTTCTCTACCAGCTCACCCACGACCGTAATTGTTATCTTCACTTTGAGTGCTGATGGAGGCAAGCCGAATGAGCGACAAGACTTGTATTGTCGCTTTGTAGATTTGAACGTGACATGATACTGGGCTCCCTGTGAGACATACTGCGCAGGGTTAAAAGAATTGCGTAGTTCCACAGAGGCTGCGTAATGTGGTGCACCAGCTTTATGATGATTTGCGCCGCACCGCCCGCGAGGATCGGCCGGTAGCTAGTAATTTGCGGGAGCGTTGTGGCTGCCCGCTGTCTCCAACGCCAGTTGTATATTGATAGCTTAAGACGTGGATGCAAAGACTCATGGGGGAGCTGGTGCACTATCTCGATGCGACCTCCGTGAGCCATTATGCGATGATGTAGCTTGCTAGCTCACACTGCTAGCAAGAGTGCAAATAGCAGATTTGATGCCCTCATGGGCAATCTGGATGATAGTTGAACTTGCACAAAACTAAGCTTCTCGCGATCCTCAGTTCGTGAACACCCTATCCCGAGTTCTATTACAGGGATGTGAAGTGGAGATGCGGTGCTGAGCTTCAAGTATCCGGAATTGATTTCACTACTAACATGCCGCGGGATGAGTGTGTGTGGGAGAGAAGAGCCAAAGGCGAAATCGAAGGCTTTATATGCAAGTAAAACGCCAGGTTGCCGATAGATTCTCGCTGCGGATCAAGCGAGGAGAGCACACCGCTTAGAGCTGGGCTGAGCCTAAGGTCGCCATATGGGGTGGAGGCTCGGGCCCAAATAGCTTAGCAAAAATATCGCGATAGGTTGGAAAGGGTGCAAAGCCGACTTCCATAGCTTCTGGGGAAAGTGAAGAATAACCGCACCGTGAATGACTTTGCCGGTGTATGAGACTCGGTTCTCGCCTTTTACAGTGATTCCCGCTATGCTAAGGCATCTTACTTGCTTCCATAAGGTGGATGGGATGGATGAGCATCGCTTGCCCCTTACGTGCCGCAGCAGCACGCAGGGCCCCTCAGGCCGAAGAGGGTGGGCGGGCACGCACTGTGAAGGGATGGGTTTAGAGGTGGTCTAAGTGATTGCTGGGCCAGACAGTGGTGACCCCGGCAGAGACTGGCTGCACGGGGCACTTGATGGCGTCGCCACTCAGGATGCCTCATTTTGCAAGCTCAAGATGAGCACTATCACGCTGCATTAATCCCACTTTGAGTATGGACCCCATCTGTACTTTGAAAGCACACATCTCCTCGGTGGAAGAAACCTTGAGAGCTATTGCCGCCATAAGGACGGGTTCCCATTACCCCTAACTGAGACAGTCGTCAAAGAAATGTATGTACCTGATCCCCAGGGAGGAGAGGATATGTTAGAGATGCACGTGATGAGGATGAGCACCATGCCCAACAGTGGTTTCAAAGATATGCCCATGTCCGAAAGCAAAGGCACATCGATCTTTTAGATGCTCCGGCTAACACCGCTACATCGCTACTCGAGATCACCCATGGTAGCGCCGATCGAGCGCATCCCGCAGAGGCTGGCCGACTTGCTCTCCTCGGGGCATGGTATTCAGAGCCTGGTTAGGGTTTCCAAGTGGGGGTTTACCTGTGAGTAGGGTTCTGACTGTGACAACATTGTTTGTTTTGGTGCTGGGGGTTTTTGGCACTGCTTCAGGCCGGGCCCCATAGGCCTCGACCGCGGGATCGCTAAAATAAACTTCCTTCCTTCCTTCCTTCCTTCCTTCCATTATCACCGCCTTTAACCGCCAAGTTTATGCCATGTTCCTCGCTGTGTGATGAATGTGGCGAGCGGCGAGTACTTGGTCGCCCGCATGATCTCTGCCGGATTATTCTCTCATCGACAAACCACGCTTCGATTCAATGGAACAGGTGGAGCTCTACCTGCAATTAGACGACCCCAATAAGGTTTAATTTATTAAATAAAATCAAGAGAAGTGTGACCTGTTTTATAGCAAAAAGACTAAGTACTTCTCAATGACGTAAATTAGTGGAATAAAACAAAGGATTGTAAGAGTGCCTGGGTGAAATTAATATTGTGGGTACTTTTCAATTATATCCCCTGCATAAAGGTTCTCCAGATCTCTACCCTGTGACCATTAAAGGTGGTAGTCAGTTTACAATCCGAGTGAAATTGTTGATTGCTTTATTTGTTGTTCTACCTTCAAACCTGATAGTTTGATATTTACTGGTTTTAAGATGCCACACGACATGTAATCGACCTTTCTAAGCAAAAGGTATGATGATGTTCGATGATCTTGAATTATATAGATGACGAAGATGACATTTCATTGTCGGGTCAGCAACATCATAATCTAGGGCATGTAAAGCATGGTCTCTTTTGTAGTCGATAAAATACGCTTATCCAGATTCATTTCAAAAATTATATTGATGCACATTTTATTGTGAACGTGAATGGAAAATACACTGCATGTTGATGTAGTTGATCATAACGCATTGCCAAATCACATTTATAATTTAGAAATGAATCACTATATTAGTTCAAGGTATAAAACATGGACATGTGAAATCAATGCCTTGGTTCTTGTTTTACCTGATCTACATTGTCATAGATTATATGCGTAAAGGTTTCTTCATCATTTTCAAGTTCTACTAGTTGCATCTGGCTACATAGAGACAAAAATAGGTAAGTGACAAAAACCCATTGCTCAAGAATTTTCTCGTTTACTAGGCTTCAATTACTCTATTATAATCAAATGGGGATTGCAATAATGTGGTAATGGTTACATTCTCCTAAAGTAGTCCAAAAGTTCTCAAAATTATTATCTGTGATCTTTTGAACCATGATGAACGTAAATAATTTCGCATGCCTATCTCCGTCCATTCAACAAGAAGTTTAATGCATAGGACAATGCATGGGCCGGTCGAGTAGATGCACATTCAGCTTGACCTATTTGAGTCAGGCTATATATCATGGCACAGCTTTGTTACATAGTCATGCCCTCACGAGATCATCTCCCGCTGCTCCATTCCTCAAGGTTCCTGTGTCTCTACCCTGTTTGTCTCTCGTGATTTGTTTCCTGGATCCAAAGCACTGACACAGTCAAGCAAGACAAATTCATAATGTTGAGATGTTAAGGCTCAAGCGTTGAGGCACCACTCATCCAAGAGAT
The DNA here is from genome assembly GCA_021234155.1 of Isoetes taiwanensis. NCBI lineage: Eukaryota > Viridiplantae > Streptophyta > Lycopodiopsida > Isoetales > Isoetaceae > Isoetes > Isoetes taiwanensis. The sequence continues at coordinate 6,264,181 of JAJEKV010000040.1, forward strand.
ACATGTGGCGTATGTGTGCAAGTGTCAGAGTTGGTACAGAAGATGAATTTTGTATATTTTGGCAAAGAAAAGGAGTTATGGGTGTAAGGAAGCATGATAGAAGGATATTTAACAAAACATCTTGTCACATAGCCAGTACCTGGGATAGAATGTCTGGCCAAGATGAGGGGTGTTTCACGCAACTTAAATGGTTGCAATGTGCGCATCCAAAGGCTAGTGGGTAAACACACCTAAGATTGGCTTTGGTAAGTCCCAAAAGTGCTATTGCATTGACCTTGCAAGCGGTTCAACACTCCACCCAGGGTAGCAGAAAGTTATATGAGTCATTGGCTATTACAACTTATAGATATGTTATAGAATTTTGTCAAACGCTAAAATAAAGAGGGAAGAAATTGCATCAGGTCTTATTTGTCCTTCCATGAGTATCGCAAGAAAATATGCATCCGCCGAGGCCAAGCATGGCATTCCCAATGTGATTGGGGCAAGGCTGGCACCACATTCCCATAAAAGCTCCTAGAGTATGCTCCCATTATTACAATAGGAAAGGTTGATCATTTTTCACAACTATTGTTGATTCTAGGTGTCTCGATATGGGATTACAAGGTTGATTTAGCGAAGTATGCATAATTGGCTCTATTTCTAAGAACACCTGGCCAAATTTATATCGTCAATGGGCAATTATTGCATATTAGGTGATGTGCTAATGTTGGAATCATCATGACAATCTTGCTATTTGAAATTGTGTAGGCCCACCTACCTTAACATGGAATCATTGAATTTATCCGCCTAACACTAGGATGTCCGTGTGGAGAGGGCATTTGGTATACTAAAAGCCTGTTTCGCAAGGGCTATTGAAGAAATGGAGATGAGTTTTAAGCATGTTCCTCTAGTCAGACGGGCCGTCTAGTTCTGGGTGATAACTTCTGGCGTGTATTAAGCCCGCCAATGATGCTTTTGATGAAATTTGGATCGCAGCTCTGGGGTATGAGCTGGGCGAAATGTGAGGGATAATGCCTGCCAGAGATGCTTTACGAGAATTAGGTATGGCTTCATGATGGTGTTGCTGTAAATAACATTCTCGATATTCAAGAAGAGGAAGTGGTTACAATTCACCAATTGAAGATACCGCAAGCATGTATTACTAGCTAGAGCTTTGTATGAAGTAAACAAATGTGATGGAATCGTAAACATGGAGGAGTTTTGAATTTAAAGTTGTGTTGCCTTTATGTAAAGTTTCATATGTTGAATTTTTCAGGGAAATTGCAGTTGACATGTCCCATGGCATTGAGTGGAAAATGGGAACCTTTAAGATAATGTGTCTTATATTATTGGGACATGTCTTATCGAAAATGGAAACTTTTAAGACAGTCTTATATTGAGTTGTTGTCTTATTCATAGAATGAAAATGATAAAATATAGGTCTTAAAACACGATGTGGCATCATAAATGGTGTCATATAATTAGCCTTTTTCCACCACAAGACCTATGTCTTATATCAGCCAACATGATCAAATTTTACCAAGCTCACCATAGCCTTTTAATTCAACCACCAAGACACAAGTCTCAAACTTGAAGTCCGAGCAACTGAGAGAGTTACCTTGGTTCAAAACCCCACAAAAACATGTGTTGAACTTATTCCATCGAGGGCCCCATCACAAGCAACCAAGAGATGGGAATGGAGTTG